>BMAU01015862.1:0-149181 GCA_019973935.1 Trichonephila clavipes
GCTGTTGCCTGGTGAAACGTTGTTGTGATGCTTCGGGTGAAAAGCAGAAATGCGTACCAGCACTCTTAGGACTTTGATAAAGGTCGAATTGTAGCGTAATGGAACTGCGGTTTATCGTATCACAGTATTGCTGCTCCCGTTGGTTGATATCTAATGACTGTTAGCATAATAGGGAATCGATGATTTCAGGACGGTAATACGGAACGCCGCGCTGGATCACAACGAGCCCCTATTACTAGCAGCCGAGAACTGTTATCCACATGGCCTTAATGGATAGTGCAGCCCCGTCACGAGCACTGAGTCAAGAATTGGGGTCGTTTGCATGACAACAAATGTCTTCATGAACAGTTCAACAATGTTTGCATCAGTATGGACTCTCAGCTCGAAGACAATGAATGCGGCTACCCTTGGCGCTGTATCACAGACAGGAGCGTCTTTAATGGTGTAATGAATGATTTAATCTGGGAGACGGTGCAAAAATGGCATCAAAATGACCGCATCCGTGTTTACCGCATCGTAGTGAAAGCACATTAGGAACGTGCATTCGTTTTCGACAAACTCACCCATTACCTGGCTTGATGGTATCGGAGGCTATTGGATACGCGTCTCAGTCTCCTCTTGTTAGACGTTTAAAAATCCCAAAACAATGACATCCTCTTGTAGTTAAATATATTTTTGATAGTAAATATTAATTATCATTCTGATATAAACTATTATGTATTTTGTGAGAGGCAATAGCTTTATTTTATTTATAAAAGAATAAATAAACGAATGGAACGAGACATTGGAACTTTTAATTTCTTTACTTAATTGCTGTTTCAATATTTAATTACTTAGCACCTCTTGTTCGCATTGATGGCACTTTGAACAGTGTACGTTACATTTCTTGCTGTGTTACAACCCGTGGCTCTACACTTTATTCGAACCCTGCGAAACCCTACATTGCAGCAGGATAATGTACGACAGCATATTACCAGTATTGTACGGACCTTTCTTGATACGGAAAGTGTTCAGATGTACCCCTTGCTTGCACGTTCACTAGACCTCTCATCAATAGAAAACGTCTGGCACATGGATGCCGAGCAACTGGCTCGTCATCATACGGCAGTCACTACGGTTGATGAGATGTGGCATCGTATTGAAGTTGCATGGTCATCTGTACCTGTACATATCATCCAATGCATATGCACAATAATCCATTTTGCCATACCCCTGACGCAGGATAGAGTTCTGCCACCCATTCAATTAATATACCCCTGACGCAGGATAGATTTCTGCCAACCATCCACTGGACATGCCCCTGAAACAGAACAAAGTTCTGCCCCTCGGAAACTAGACATACCCCTGACGCAGGACAAAGTTCAGCCACCAGTCCACTGGACATACCCACAAAATGACACTCATCCATTGGACATGCCTCTGACAAGGGGGAGTGTTTTCCCACCCGCCAACTGGACATGCCTCTCACGTAGTACAGAGTTCTGCCACCAGGCCACTGAACATACCCCTGACGCAGGACAGAGTTCTGCCATTCTGCCAACCGATCACTGTACATGCCCCTGACACAGGGCAGAGATCTGCCACCTGGACACTAGACATACCCCTGACTCTGGACACAGTTCTGCCACCGAGCTACTCGAAATATATTGTAGCTGAGAGCATGGTTGTAATTTGCTATCACTTACCCCGAATTTCACGGAAGGTAAAATGTTCCCCAGCTGTGGGATAAGAGTGTAATAGTAAAAAAAATATGTTTGGGAGCATTCTCGCAGCTAGTGGTAGGAAAGATTCGTATTTGTCCTTAATCAATTCCTGTTTGCGAACATCGCTTTTCTAACTTGAACTAATTAGCTCATATTATTTCGTAGGCTGCCAGCATGACTATTCTGATACCTTGATATTCGGTGATAACGTAAGTACTTACACTTAAAACTGCTAGTTTTTTAATTTTATTAAACACATTTCGGATATTCTTGTATTTATAATAAACTATTTAACAGAAAAAGCAGTTTGAAGAGGGGAATGAATTTCCAAATATGTTTGTGGGAGAATATTTTAAACAATCTCACATTTTTTTCTTATTTAACATTATTATATATAACCAAACTTTGTTGTGGGATTCTTACATTAATATTTAGTTAAACTTATACATTTAAAACATAGCAATATCATAAAAAAGAAATGAGCTGCACAAATGAAGATTAGCCCGGTATTGCATGGGCAATTTCCATGGGAGTAACTATATACCTATGTAAATTTTCCATTTTTCACTTCTTTCTCGAGAGCCAGCACTGCTGTGTGTGTGTTCCATATGAGTGATTTCTACATTTATGTCATTTAATTTCCTTTCCAGAAACTTATTCCACTTCTATTCCTTGTCTGAAAAGTTTCTTTTCGAAAACTAAGAATAAATGTTTTGAATATAGAAAGCTTCAAATAGAGAAGTATCATGGAAGACATAAGCAATGGTAGAAGAGAATGTATTAATATTTATAATAATTTATACTGCAAATTTTAAGGTATAGCGCCATTAAAGAGAAATTTTAACTAGAAATAATGAATTAAAAGAATTTGGCGAGATTCGTAGGGGTAAACTTGTCACAAACTCCTGAAAGGCTGAACATTAAAAATCTGGAACCATTAGCCTGTGCATTAAATATTATTTTTAAAGCACAGTTTCCAGAGTGAGGGGCGAGGACCCTGTTCCCCTTGTCACTCCAGTTTGTGTAATAAAAGTATTTACATAAAGAAACTATTTTAATGTTTGATTAAGTATACACTTGTATTACAATATTAAAAATTTGCATGGGCCCTTTTTAATAAACTCCTTTAATTTTTAACATTTTAAGGTTACGAGCACATCACGTACCGGAAAAGAAACAATTCTTCACCTGTAGTTTTTCCTCAATCTAAAAATGTTACAACCATCAATTTAAACTGAAGAATATTCACAGCACATCCTAAATACATAGCATGCATAGGAAACATTCTTGCAAGTCATAAAACTTCAAAGTAAAACCTCACGGAATGCAACATTTTTTGTAAAAACAGTATTTCAGCTATCTACTTTTCCATGTTTTTTTGTGTCATTTACCATAATCCAAACGGAATGTATCGCTGTTGCTCTCGATTAAAAAGCAACATTAAACATGCCTCGTAAAAACACCGGCTGAGGCAAATACATCCCTACATTTGAAGGCTTTGTGCTAGAAATTTGTCTATGGTCATAGCGAAATAAGTCGAAATCTCGAAACTGTCCCCTTTGTAGAAGAAATGGTAGATTGTGTGTGTGCTATCAATAGGGCAAAATGCAGTTAATGGGATAAAAGTATGTGAGCTTTTTATATGTCCAGTCCAAATTTCGGCCTCTATTACGTTGGGCATCAGTTTCCGAATAATCAAACGCGTAGTTTTACAGCCCTGTCGAAGGAATCAAATTCCTGAACCACATAATAATTTACTCCTACTTTCAGGTTAAGTACATACGGTGGCATTCCGGAAGGAGTAATTAAATCAATGAATCTACGACATCTTCTCCTAAATGGCAGTCATTATTCAAAGTTGTGTTACAAAGGTGTAAAGTCCAATTTGAAAATTCTTGGTCATGGGGAATTTTGTTCTAATATTCCTACTTAGTTAAACTTGCTTAAATGAGCTAAAAAGAAGACAATTTTTCAAGCAAATTAAAACAATAGTTTATCTGTTCGCATGTACTTTAACGGGTAAAATTTGTCTCCAGTCACCACCAAGAACAAACAATTTGCTTTGATATGATAAGTTTCAGCCAATTAGTTCTCTGAACAGAGCCTGTCAACTGCATTCAAAGCCTGATAAAAAGCCATTGCACACTCATCTGAAGTAACGATTTTTGCCAATTTAAGAAACTTCCATATTTCTTATTATTAAATTCTTTTACATTTCGATCACAGCTCGGGAACATTTTTCCTTTCAAGAAATTCGGGGCAAGCAATTGCTTATTGCAGTCGCGATGTCAGAAACAATTTGGACCGGAGGTCGAGAGATCTCTATACACCTCTGCCACCAAGCCACTGGACATACCCCTGACGCAGGGCAGAGTTCTGCCACCCGGTCATTGCTAATACCCCTGACGAATGACATATTTCTGCCACCAGTCCACTGGATATACCTCTCACGTAGGGCAGGGTTCTGCCATCCGGCCATTGAACATGCCCTTGAAACAGGAAAAGTTCTGCCACCCGTTTACTGGACACACGACTAACACAGCACATACCACTGACATCCCTGACAGAAAAACCACATAACCCTACAAGACATACCCCTGACTCAGAGCAGAATTCTGCCACTGTTCACTGGACATACCTCACACGAAGGGCGCAGTTCTGCCTCCCGTCCACTGCGTTTACCCCTGATGCAGGACATAGTTCTGCCAACCACACACTGGAAATACTACAGACGCTGGACAGAGTTCTGCCTCTCGGAAACTGGACGTACCTCTAACTAAGGACAGAGTTCTTCCTCCTCGACTCTGGGCATACCCCTGACGCTGGACAGAATTCTGCCACTCGGACACAGAAGGGACGAGGGTAGTTACTTCTTACATGCCCGGTTCTACCGCACCCCCAGCACTTGATGTTGCGATCTTCTTTATTTATTCGAGGGCAGCTACATCTCAGATGCCCTGCTCCACCGAATCCCCAACACGTGATTCTACGTCTCCTCAGGTTCTGACGTTGAACCATTAAATCTTGAATTTCCTCTCTCAGTTTCTCAATCTCCTTCCTCCATGGAGATTCACAGGGCACATCTGTAGTCACTCTAGCTCCTCGGACGGAATGGCTGTCTCTACAACTGTCTTCATAGGCGGACTCCTCTTTCAGGGCATATAACAGGGCAGATTTAAGATCTTGGACATCTGCCATTCTTACAGCCTTCTGAATTTCCCCTCCTTCACCCGTCCACGAAATACTGTAAAGAGATTGCTTCTCGCACAGTTGCTGGGTGGTTGGGGAAAGCCAAGTTGGCGAGCCTTTCTACTTCAGAGGCATACTCCTGCAAGCTTTCTCCGGTTTTCTGAAGTCTTGTTTTCATCTGCAGACGTGCGTATTCCTTGGAGTATTTCTAGCCGAACCGAAGATCCAGAGCATTATACAGGGAATTCAAATTCAGTCGCTCTGTGTCGGGAAGAGTCCGCAGTACTTCAGCAGCTTCTCCTCTTAGGGATGCTGCTAGCTGAATGCTTTTGCCTCTTCAGTCCATCCATTGGCTTCAGAAAATATGGAAAATTGTGTCTTGTATACTTCCCAGTTCGTTTTTCCGTCATAGGTCGACAATTTCACTGGTCCTGTATAAGCAGTTACAGGCACTGGAGAAGCAAGCACAGTCTCTTGAAAGGCAGACACGGGCACACTCTTGCTTTTGTTCTCATTTCCACCAGCTAGAAGTTTCTTCTCAAGATCTTCCATGCACTGTGATATAAGGCTAAAATTTTCAGCCACTCCTTCAATTCTTTCCTCAACTTGCTCTTTAATCTTTTCTATTTTCTTTCCCACTTTCTCTTCAACACTACTGCAATCTCTTCTTTCATTTTTCCAGCTATTTTGTCTTCCACAGTTTATTTTCTCTTCCAGAGAATTCTTCAGTTCTTCTTGACATTTCTGTACATTTTCTAGACCTTTCTTATTTCTTGGTGGCCTTTCTGCATTTCTTGCTTAGTTACTTCTTGGACTTTCTCCATTCTTTCCTTTAACTCATTCTTTATATCTTCTTGGCTTTTCTGCATATTTTCCAGACCTTTCTGCATTTCTCGCTGGCCTTTCTCCATTCTCTCCTTAGTCTCTTCTTGACCGCTTTTCATGGGATTTATGCCTTCCAACAGAGCCTTCAGTTGCTCATCCATCACTCATGTTAATGGCATAAAATCCCACTTCGGACACCAAACTGTTACGTAGATCCGGATTCGAATCGCAAAGAAAACAAAAAGTTCTTTAAGAACGAGGCAAATCTATTATCAAAAGTCCAATCCTCTAAATACAGGATTCAGCAGCAGGTCTCCACACCTTCAAAAGCATTCAAACACAATTGCCAGTGTTTATAAATACACGTAAGTAAAGATTATTCACAAGCACAGCTGAGCTAATCGCTAGTCAAAACAATCCTCACTACTCGCTGGCTTAATCAAAACTCATCGCCGTACCGTCGAGCATCTTCATTTATAGGTGCGACAGAAACTTCCAGAAATATAACCGCTCGTGTCATTGAACGTGACACTAGTGGAGAGATCTACTACTTTCAAAGATTTTAGAAAATTCCAGAGGGTTCCTGATTTTTTAATTTTTCGCACTTTATCCAAATTGGCCGCCAACTTGGTTGCCAAAAATGATGCCAATTTGGTTCTACCTCCAAGATTTCGCCAAGTTCTAATTGGATCGCGATTATAACGTAAGGAGCGGCATTGCTTGTGAATAGTACAACTTTAACATGAAATAAATATAACATAGAGTAATATAAATACATTAAACACTCAAATACAAATTATTTACACTATTTACACAAAATTCGTAACAATATGATAGATATTTCAGATCAGCTTTTTTATGTAAGACAATGAAAATATTAGGGCTCCTTGTTTCTCGGAAGGTATTTATGTCTCCCGCATTACAGTATTCAAATGACATATTTCATTTACGTTGTTAACATTACAGATTTCTCGGTAAAAACAAAAATTATAAGTGGAAAAAAAATTCCTTGTCTCACTATACTTGTACTGCATACATTTAAGCACATTCACCAAATAACTTTTGTTTTGCAACTTTCGGTATCCTAAACTAGAAACCATTCTTCTTATAATCTCACAACCGTGGTAGTGAACTCTTGGCCGGAATTGTCGAGTCACGCGTTCGAGTCCCAGTACCACTAAACGCACGCCCCTTAGAGAGGCTGATACACGATAAATCTGTAGAGACTCGAAATCCTTTTAAAGAGAGGGTGTGGACATTTGGAGAGGGTTTAAGCTCAAATATCGTCCTTATTACATGACCCTGCTTCAAAATTACGTACACCGTCGCCAATAGCCCACCTATTGCTACTGAGTGCAACGTACATTAAAATTAATCTAATCCTCTTATAGTACCAAAATTCTATTTTTCGTGCTATTGTCTTTCTTTCTGCCACCTAACTCATCACTCTGTGTGTGTAACCCCACTCTGATATAGGGTTAAAAGTTTGCCACTCAGAGGTGTTGTTATACAGTTCCATCAATGTCCAAACAAAAATATGCAATTCTAAAAAAAAGTGTTTACAATCTTTCAGTATGTGTGTTATTGTGTAAACTGTGGTAATGTAGTGGTTCAATTTAATTATGGTAAACTTCAATTAAACTATGTCCTGAATAAAAAAAAAAAATTGGTTAAGCATGTATTTTTACAAGGACAAAAGTGCTCCTATGCGATTTTTTCTAGTAATTATAGGCCCTAAAAATATTTTAATACTTTTATCTATATTTTAATTAAATGATGAAATACATTTTAAGGCAAACAACTTCGAATTCGCAATTCGCCACTTCATGGGAAATTTCTGAAATTATGCATATTAAGAAAGCAAAATATTGTTACGTTGAAAGCTCTTTCTATAAGCGGATTATCTCCCTCATTACTACCGAATGGTTTCTTTCAAGCCCTTGGTGGTCAACCTTAACTGATAAAAGAGAACTTGGTGGAAAACTCTCGTTGCAGTAGTTTTCCAAAACTATTGACAAACGATCGAAATTACATTTTTTTACATAAATTGGATACTATAGTACTGTCCAGTTAATCGACACTCGATGATCAATCACCAGATATTACAATCATTTGCTAGAGCAATATCGCCAAAAGCAATCTTTCCCTGGCAAACGCGTTCTATTTTTCAGTTTTGAAAATTATAAACTTTTTGTACCATTTTTTTTGTATTCTCATCTTCTTCCCAATGGAAAATCTTAAATAAAAATTTGGGCTGCAACAGAAAAATATTCGTTAATTTCTCTTTTGAAAAAAGACATTTTACCCAAACTTTACAGAGAAAATCAGTAAATCTCTGTCTACTCTTCGTATTGATCCACTTTCCACTATTACATTTAGAGATGTTTTGGAAAGAGCAAGGAATAATAAATCAACTTTCAGAGTTTTTTTAAAGTGTATGAAATTTTTTAATATTTACTAATCTATTAGGATTTCTCTTGTCTTGTCTTTTTTTTTTTGAGGGATCATAGCCTGTGTTACTCTATATCCCCTTCAACCTTTCAATCAATCAATCAATCAGTAAATAAAAATGTGAGGGTGGATTTCTTGACATGTCTCAGGTTTCATTACAGTTGAAGTGGATTTTAGATTCAACCCTTATTTATCTAGATTTTGGAAGTAAACTTGTCGTAAACTGTAGAAAACTATAAAACCTGCTTACAAAGTAGAAAAATAACACAGGATGTTTCCCCCGTCTCAGTGATGGGTATTTAACGAATTTGCCTTCAAACGAAGTGTTTACTTCTGCAGGTACCAAATTGATCTGTGTGATCATTGATTTTTACGCATCGTTGAAGAAAAATTTGGAAAAAAACAGCCATACATTTTAATTCGTAGAAATCAAAAACTCGAAAGTAACAAAACTCAAAGGCACATACAAAAGCACGTACGTCACATTAGAAATCGGGGTTGCCAACTTGGAGAGTTATTAATAGAGTTGGCGATTATGTTGCAATAATACGAAAGTACCGGGGGTTTTTTTCTACATATTCTGCGTCGCTGCTCAGAGAGTACTTTCGGTGTGTTTGCTTGGTGTCTAACCGAATGATAACGTTAATACTAATTCGTATGGCTTTTACGTTTGCCAGTAACATCATTTACAAACATGTGAAAACTCCCTCCGGCTAGAAAATTGACGCAATTGCAGCTGAATGTAAACCAATAATTTCATGTCATATCGCATAGGAAGTACATGAAGTTACTGCAAAATTTCTAATTAGATGAAAATAGTGGATGAAGTTTTGTACAAGCACTTAAATTTATTTCAAACTGCCTGATGAAATTCATAAATTTAAAACGAACTAGCATTTAGATATAAAATTTCAATGATTGCGTCCTGTTTTATTCCGCCAAATTGGCAAATTAAAACTTTACATGGAAATGCAAGGTTGAAAAACGAGTTACTAAGGTAATTTTGCTCCCTTTTTATACTCTATCGCCAAATGAGTGGACTAAACCAAACGCGCATATCTCGAACATCTGTCTGAAACATGATCTTGAACTTTATCAACGTTCTCTTCAAACATTTTATTCTTATCAAGCATCCTAAACTTTTATCTCCTCAGATAGCCCTGGAATAAGCTTTTTATTATATTCTTATCAACCATTTTTGTAAAAATTTCAATTGAAAAAAGACCTAGTTAACCACAAATAGCTTTCTGAATTGACAGACAGGAAAATGGTGTGTGATGCTTTTGGAAGAATTTTCTGGAAAATTTGAATTCGCTGGGAAAAAATTATTGCCTAATCCTTCCTCGTTCCCTAAATTCCCTTGCTATTGTTGCCCCACCGTTGTATACAGTCATCCCGTTTCTTCTTGGATAGTTCGATTATCAAGTTTAATGAAGTTAATGGTTTCTAAGGGTTCTCTAACAGGATTTATTATATAGTATTTTCAGCTTCTGTATTAGTTTAATTTTCTAGTGGCCTTTTAGTTTTAAAGATACTGGCGTATTATCGCAACTATCGCCTATTCTAATATTTCTCCAATTTGGCAACCAGATGCTTCGTTTCATATAATGTCACCAATGGGTTGCGATAATACTAAAGTACCACTTTAAGCATGTATGCAATCGAATTTTAAGCTATATGCATTTCACAAACATAAAAGAAAAATTTATTTTAATTCGGAATGCACATTCAGATAATGCAGTCAACTTTCTATGAAAGTTTTTCAGATTAATTGTTTATTGAAGTGAAACTTCTTTGCGCATGAGAGTGAAACGGAAATTTGCCCAGTTTTGCGTTACGGTGAAACACCGAACGGAAGTCCCCCTCTCCATCCCCTCAATGGTGAGGAGATGGCGAGCCGAAGGAAAAGGGAGCGGAGGACACCATGAGACTTGCGTCATATCCGTTAAAAAGTTGGATGATTGCCAAGGGGATATTAAATGTATACTCGAAACGAACTCGCATGGCGTATTTTCGTAGTTTTTATGTAATAAACGTGCAAGTGGCAAGTGGCATGTAATTTACGGAGTTCCTGTCCCAAAATCGGGACGTACCTCCTCATCAGAATTAATAAAATTAGAGCCGAAAATATGAGAGTGACATAAGAATAAAAGAGAACAAAATAATTTAGATGGGCAGGACATACCTGCTGACAAAAACAGTAGCGGACGAAGTCCGCTCACTGATGAAAGAAATTAATAAACGTGCCGTTTTCAACGAATAAATGCGCCCAAAGTATTGCTATTATAAGGCTCTTCCCGTTTCGGGAGTGTCTAAGGCATTGTGTATATGTCACTAATGTTCCTGCCAGAATCACTGCGTATAGCGTCTTTTAAACAAACACAGTGAGTGATGATTTAAGTTTATATTATTAATTTTCATTTTCATTGAATTATAATTAATTCTAGTGCCTTGAACAAATGCAAAAAGAGGAAAAGAGTTTTGTGAAAGAGGGGAAAAAAAGAAAAACCAGCAGAAAGTCCAGTCGAAAGTCTACATATCACCAGGTAGTCCTGTCGCAGCCTATCACCTTCATCCGTAAAGTTTTAGTTCTGTACACACACACACCAGAAGCTGCTGCAGTCATTGGATTCAATGATGATACGAAGCCCCTTATCTAAATTGGAGATTTTGATGTTAGTTTGCTTCAGAAGCAGCAAAGCCACTCATTGAATTCTTGAAACGGACACTGAATTTGACAATGAATACTGATTCTAGAGGAGGAACAACAAGATATGGAACCACGATTGATGCAGTTTTCTCACGTTTTCTTGAGTGACTACAATCGAGGATTTTTATATCCTACCTCAGTTACCACGCACCTATTGTGTCTTTCTTGGAAAATGACGATGCAGAAAATTGAATAAAAATATTATTTTCATACATTAAATGAAGTTCGAATTTTATTTGTTAAAAGCAAGTTCCCTTGTAGTTTAATATACTCACGCCAAAGAAGCTTCGCTTCTACTGCATGGCTTTTCTACGTTTTTTTTTATATATAAGTAAGGCTATTTTATTAAACATTTGCTATTGTTCTCCGTTTTTTAACAATGTCCGTCAAAAATGAAATTTTGGATAACTTTGAATTCCGTACAATGGACTTGTAGTGGGTTCTTAACGCGTTTCCATCTAAACTCAAAGGAAATCTATTTTATGGATCGTTTTGACTGATTTGAGAGCCTTGTATAGAACTGTTATTTATGTAGATCAGGTTTACTAAGTAAAATGTTTATTGATGTAATATGCATTGGGATTGCGTGGAAAATGTGGTTGCAATTGTGAAAAGTTGCTTTGGCGGTCGTATGCGGGTGTAAAGATTTTCTGTGGTTATTTGTGATTAGAATTATGATATTAGTGTAAATATATATATATATATATATATATATATATATATATATATATATATATATATATATATTTAAACTAATATCTTAATTATATAAATAAATGAATATATATATATATATATATATATATATATATAAATATGTATATATAAATTGAGTTTTACAATGTCTCTCGATAAATCCGTTACCACACTTATAAGAGTTAAAGTTCAGTTAAAAGTTTTCTATAAGTCTGATTCTGTTTCTACTATTTTTAAAATCTCATTTAATACTTTATTCAATTTTCACTACCATTTTACAGAGTGAGAATTAGGTTCATAGCTAATCTAGATATATATGAATGTGTTAAAATAAAAAAGAAAAGAAAATATTCGAGTAAAACATTGGGAATTTGTATAACGTATAAAAAATAAAAGGAGGGAAATCGAAATTACACTCAGCTTAAATTGTTTGAAATATGTAAATTAATATGTTTATTCTTTATTAAAAAATACCTGGATGAAAGCAGAAGAATCACATATTATATTTTGTTTTGTTGTTTCATTGAAACTATTGTGATTTAATTTCATTGTATAGATTGACTGTGTAGGTAAGAATTTTCTACAGTTTGTGCAAATGCGATAAGATGGAAATATTTTATTCTAATGGTTATACAGAATACTTTGATTAATAATTACATGCAAGAGTAAATATATTTACTTACAAGAAAATCTCACTCAGAGAAGCGTAAAAAAATAATGAAGATTATCTCCTCCCTTCAGAGCTTATGCGAGATGAAGATGACTTCTGCGGGAATTAGCATCTTACTGTTGTTGTTCTTTGTTGACTTGTTTTAAGGAATATTGCTTGAAACAATAATGAGTTTAATATTTTCCTCTAATAATGTACTTTCACTGTTGTGCACGTTCTTTTTCAAATTTCATTGTTACTAATATTACTATTTAATACAAATTTCATTATTACTATTTAATTCCTTTATTGAGTTTTCTTTCAAAACTTCAGTTAGGCAGTTATTTAATTTACCTCAGCATACATTGGGATAAAAATTATTTTTTTTAAATATAATATGTAATGAATGTCTGATTAACAATACATATTTACAAATAATTAAGGACTCCACATAATTATGAGAAGTATGCTATCAATGATATGTTAGAGTCATTTATTAGTTTAAAAAATGATCTTAAGAGTTGATAAATATTTCGGTCCTGTTCAAAATATAACGAAAACGTTTTGAAAATCATTTTTATGCTTCTTTTGCAATACATTTATATTTTGATATATAAATTAATATATATATATATATATATATATATATATATATATATATATATATATATTTGCCAATTATACCTTTACCCACTTTTGGCGAAAAAAGTTTCTCATGCTATACTCCGATCGGAATTATTTTAGTAATGAAAATATTTTACCTATTATAATTCTTGAAACTAGCTTGCCCACTTTTGATAGTATATGGTTAGTCAAACAGGAGTCTCTCAATAACTTTTTGATCATTTACTTAAAAAATTATTGGTTATTATTTTCCGGCTTCTCTCTAATTATTTAACTAATTTCCATTCTTTCAATTCAGATTGCATGTCATAGAAACTTCTACGTTATACTTCGGCATTAAAAAATACCTAGACATGAAGCAAGTGGCAAGCTTAAAATAAATATTCAAGAAGTTTATGTCTGCAATGAATATTATTTCCCCCCTAAATATTATGTATGTTCAGCTCCCTGAGAAATAATTATAAACTTCAGAAGAAGACTAGAAACTTTTATGTTGTACTCTTACATTTAGTGAATCATACTTTTCTAAAGTTTTACAAATTTTTCAAGTACATTTTTTTAAATATTTGGCCAAGATAGTAAATTAAAACATTTTCTAATATTTCCTTTCTAACACCGTATCGTATTGCCTTCATATAGGTTTATTTTTTAAGCTAATCACAAAATGACAATATTAGGCTCTTTATTCATTAAAAGACAAGTATGTCTCATAGTAGAGTGCACAAAATAACATATTTTACTTAAGAGTAGTTGGAAATCTATATACCGACAATGTTAATTTGGCTTTTTCGATGTACCTTTATCAAAATCTTTTATAGGTACATGCTTGAAACTTTTCATACAATTAAAGTACACCTTTCTCATTATCTTAAAATGAGCTTTTAACTATATATAATTTCTATTTTTTTAATAATTTATAAAATATTTTAGCAAACGTAGCGAAATTCGACCCATTTTTTACATAAACAAATTTGTAAAAAATAAAATTTAAGTTTTGTAACAAAAAGCGCTTTTCAGTATATATTAGCTCTCATTATACATACGTCATAAAAAGCTTGGATACCTGTGAACATTATTTTCTCAGAAAAGGTACATCGAACATCAAAAATTTACATTTTGAGATAAATGGACTTTAAGAGTACTTGGTACCCTAAAAATCACAAACCTATCGTTTTTTTTTATTTTCATTTAATCTTATTCCTTGCATTATTATCTTTCGATTGATATATCACTTGTGCATGTCGAAAAGTTAGAAGTTGAATAAAACTTCATTTGAAAACAAATTAGGCAATTCAGCCACACCCCCTTTTAGAAAAAGCTAAAAAATGCTTTATGATAAAAAAAAAAAATCTATTTTAGAAATAGAAATAATAACTATAAAAAATAATGTGTAGTATTAAAAGCAGAATATTTCCGAGGCAATACAATAATGTAATTTTTCTTCCTTGTGAAATGTGTGCATGTAAAATTTTTAAATTAAGGCATTTTATATTAATAATTTTATAATTTCAGTTCTTCTTCCTGATATATTTTTCATACAAATGCAATACTTTAATATTATAAGAAGAAAAACAGCTAAAATTTCTGTCGTGACAGAAAAATTTTTTTAACATTTTTCTTGAATTTTCATGGGCAATTAGTACTCTCTAAAAGTTGATCATTTATAAAAATGTGTGGGTTGAAAAAATATGAAAATGCAATTATTTTAAAGAAAACGTATATCTTAAAGTGGTATTTTAAGTTTAATTAAGCTTATAATAATTATTTTTCAGAATTATAAAACTTTAAAGTGGTTTTTCTCAGTTTGTGTTTTTCGAAACCTTAGTGCATTCAAAATGCTACTCCTTCGACAATTATTTACCAATCACTTCAATTTTTTTCCTGCGTTTTAAAATAAAGCATGTAATAAAATTAGGGATCCGTTTTGCTATAAACTGAATATTTTTTTTTTTTAAAAAAAAATAAAATGTAAGACATGTTGGCTTTTTCGTTGATTTTTAGCCTGTATATCAACATTTTTTTTTTTCTCGAAAACGAATGAAGTTATTCTAAAATCGATCCCTAAAGTTGTTAAGAACATCCATAAGAATATTATAAAAAATTTCAGGTCAAAAATTAATTTTTACAAAAGGAGTTTTTTTAAAATTTTCCCAATTTTCTTCAAAAAATTTAAATTTTTAAAAAAATTTATGAAAATTTTTTTAAATTTTCTTGAATAGAAACATTGTATAAAAATGTTAAAATATAATTTTTAAATACGTATCAAAGGGTGCCAAATCCCCTTAAACATCCATGTTCCAAATGATCTACATTTTTTGTAATCATTTTTTTTAAGAAATGAAATTTAATATCTGTTTTCTATCCAAATGTAATCACCAAGCTCAATATTAAGTTTTCTGAAAATTTCTGGTTTTCAGAAAATTCATGATAATATTTGATAAATAAATATTTTTTCGGTAAACGAATATTACATTGCTTACAAAAATTTTGTGTTGTAAACAGTTTTAAATGTTTTTGTTTTCATCATTCATTCAACTTTTAAGCAAAATAAAATATTTTCAGTTCAAATGATTATTTAAAAAAGGTTTTTTTAACTATCCTTGGTTGTGAATTTTTAATATAAACAATGAAAATAAAAATTCAAAAGAAGATTCTGGTAACATTTTCAGATATCTTGAATAAGAAACATTACATTCATTTAAAAATCAAAAAAGCAACATTTTCACCTTTTTAAATCGTAAATAAAGTGTTTTCAAAGGGTGATTTAAAAAACCAAAATTTCTAACTTATACTTTTATGCTAATATCCTCCATACGAAATGTTCCTTTGAAATAGATTTACGATTTTTTTGTATCTTTCATCCTCTTCAGTTCTTTTAAGTCTTTTTCTTTCCTAATCTTCCTGGACCCGCCATGTCCCGGACTAGCAACCGTAAGGAAAGGATTTTTGTAAACACCAGTCCAATTTAGTTTCTCAAGATTAATAGCCTCTACGTTTTTCTAGGCGTTTCTCATTGCCTGTACTGAAAGTAAACAAACAAAATACATTCTGACATAATAAAACATAAAATGTATAAACTATCAATCAATTTTATTAAGTTTTCTGAAACAATACTGGTTTTAAGACAAATTTCTCATATTCAGTGATGAAATTGTTTCATATGTACCCAATGATAATACTTCTATTTGTATAAATATTTTCTTCGAATAATTGTATGGATAAAGTGCGAGACCATATTACATTGAAACTTAAGAGGCTAAACTTACATAGGGATTTTGTGTTGTAAACACTTTTTTAGTAATTCTGAACTAAATGTTTTTGTTTTCATCATTCATTCAACTTTTAAGCAAAAATAAAATACTGTGTTTAAAAAGATTACATTTTTCTAACGCTGTTATTTTATGGTAATCATACGCTCGGTTTCATTTCAATGGGCGTGGCCCAGTTCAAATGATTATTTAAAAATAGGTTTTAAAAGCTTCTAACTATCCTAGTGGTTGTAGTAAGCCATTTTTAGAAATGCTAAAATTTAAACAATTTGAAAATGTAAAAATCTCAAAAGAAGATTTTAGGTTTCCAACACCCTTAATGTGTTGCACGTTGCAGATTTAATTCATTATTTAAACATTGTTTCTGTCTCTGATTTTGAATTTATTGGTCATTGAACAATAATAAACTCAGAGTTCGAAATATTTATATAAAAAAAAAAGAGCTCTTTAAAAACTATTCCGAAGGGGAATATCAGTAAGCCTTCACCTATGCCATGAAATTATACAGATTTAGAATGGAGCTCACCAATTATATTTTTGATCCTCGATTATTTCGATAACAATTGTATTGAAACTATTATTATCATCGAATATCGGTTTTTTTTCTTCGTGAGGCTCATAAAACTTTGCGCCCAAATATTCGTTGCAATAATTTTTTAAGAAAATATTAATGATAATTCAAGAATATAAATAATCTGAAGTGTTAACTATTTCACATATGCTTCAATAAACGAAAATACATAGTAAAATTTTAATATGTGTATACACACAACGATATTTGGTACATAATCTTAAATTATTCATTTAAGAAGGAAGTAGTGAATTCAATACTAATTAACCATTTGCAAAGATTGGAAAGATAGCTCACAAAATTCTTAGTGGGCTTAGAGATTATTCACAGTAATTAAAAATTAAAGTTTAAATATCTAATTATTGTTGTGAATTTTGTAAATAAACTTAAGGGACAGTGAAAATACAACAGTAACTGGAAGGAACGGCGAGAAAAAATACAAACCACAGGTAGATACTAATTAAGAGCTGCTCAGCTTCATTGATTAAATATTAACGTCGCACTGTTCCATTGTGAAATTTGGAACGACGCCTGAGCTGGCATAGCTCACAAAATGATAATTTAACGCGCATCGCTGCCCTACATGGCGAATTTTAGTGGCAGAATTATTCACAGTAATTAAAAATACAATTATGTCGCATCCAGTAGACGTTTAAATACGAGCCATAATTAATTGTTGTGAATTTTGTAACAATTAAGAAAACATTAGGGCCCCTCTGCAAAGTCAAGTTTTGGAATTCCTGAACAGCGCCGACGCTTTTGTTTGCAGTAATATAGGGCAATATCTACGTGCACGACGAAATGAGTTTTATAAATTGGTAATTATTGCAATTGTGGAATGCCAAAAGAAAAGTTGGCATGGATTGGGGTGATATCCTCAAATTAGTGGTTTTTCTTCAAATACAGTAATTCCAGTGACATTTTCCAGCAGTACAAAGCACGACTGCACGTGACATACAATTTTTATCTCTCTTTTCCTCCATCGACATCTGATCAATTAAACCTCAACTGAAAGTCTTCCATAAACTGACTGCTGGGATTTATGTAGGTTTTGTTCCTTAACAATGTTTTTATTTTTTATAAACAACGCACTATATCAATACAGCTGAGTCATTGCTCATTGTAATACTGAATAATTGATTAAATATTAACGTCGCTTATTTTTGCACTGTTCACAAACCAACAGATTACAAAACCACGAATTTTAATTTCTTTAGAGAAAGAGATGAGAACTGTTATTTAACATCTTTACCCAATTATGAAACCTAAATTTTACAAGCCGAACAACGTGAACGACACCTGAGCTGGATTAATTTACCAGATAAACACAAACCAGAAAAAACCTGGAATTTTTCTGTGTTTAATTCTATCCATTAGGAGAATGAATTGCTTATCAAAACTCATTTGCAAATTGTAACCAAACAATATTTTCCTTTATCGCTTCCAAACTATGGTTAAAATTAAATAAACTAATTAAAATATCCTCTTCGTTATAATACTTATTCAAAAATGTAAGCAATGTACTTTTTTTTAAAAAATTATTTTTATGAGGATTGGCAATATAGTTGAAAACAAATCAGAGACAATTTTTCTGTATGTTTATATTTTAATGTTATAAGCAGTTCTATTCAGAACGATTGTATCGCTCATACGAGGGACCAATAAAAAAGGAAAATCGTTAAAAAATAATAAATGCTTAGTTTTCTTTCTTAAAACTCAACAAATTGGAAATGAATGAGAAAAAAATTACTGTATATGTACAAACAAAACGATGCTTTTCTTTGAAATAAGTATTTTTTTTTTTCATGGAAAGCAAAGGAATTATTTTACATTTATTTGAAAAGATTGCAAAATTTCACGCGAGAATGAAATAATATTCTTGAAAAGTGAAAACAAAAAGAAAATTCATCATCATTATTTAGCACCTAACCTTCACACACAAAATGAAGTAATTAATTCATTTTCTGAGAAAATAAAAGAAACTGAAATAAAAAAAACATTATTCATAACTATTAATGCGCTAGATTCAATAATTAACTCTCATAATTCGAATGATTCAGACTGCAATGTCTGTGTGATATCTCAGGCTCAAAGATGAGACAAATAAGGATGCATCAGTTATTTATTTAATCATGATTACAAAACATGATGGCACAACAAAAAGATTTAAGCTATAAAATTTTGTACATATTTTAGAATATTAAAATTCCCCGAGTCTTTTACCCTTTGTTAAGAGAAGGCAAAGTGGACCAGGGTAACATTCATCACATCTGCCTTCGACAGGCACATCTCCATATGTTTGCTCGCTGGAGGAGTTTATCAACCTCTTTCTTAAGGTACAACCGTAATACCACCCACGCAGGTGTAGTACCTCGGATTAGTCTCGTTGCCATCTAGCGTTCTAGAATACTCTGTCTTAAGTTCGTTACAAAACGTCGCATAAAATCGAAAATTATATTAAAATATTGAAACATTTTACTGTTTTGCAGAAAAGACTGGTTTAGTTTAAATTTAAAAAATTAAAAGATTTAAGAATTACTTTTAAAAATCTTAGAGTACAATGAGATGAGCATAAATGATGAAAAAACAAATGCTCAAATAAGAATTTATTTCAAAATATACTGAAAAATGTTTTAAAAGGGTTAATTTAAAGTGTGTGCTGCAGATATTTTAAATTAACTATTAGAAGTCCTTGTTTTGACTTCCAAATGTACTCTAGTTTTGCTTTCTCATTTGTAATATGGGAAATTTTAGTGAGAGTCTAGTAATGGCCCACCCCCTCAAAGTTTAATTATTTAACTCCGAAGATTTAGTAAAAAGTTTTACCAAATCTTTTAAGTAGGAGAAAAAGATTAATTGGAAAAATGGCTCATTCGCTTCAGATAGCGAATAAAAGATTTGCAATTTAATTTTCTCGAAATTAACTTTGACTTTGAATATTTTTGCTTACAAACTAAAGGTCGAGATGTAATTTCCAACTAGACATAAGTAGAGAATCATATTAGCTTATTTTGTTTCCGGTGTAAAATACAAAATTTAAAGCATGTATACACAGGTGTCAAAATAAGAAAATTTTGCGTAACTTTAAGGGTAGCTCTATAAAATAAAATGAAAATAAGCGAAACCTTAAGTGAAAGCACCTCAACGAAGAAATAAAAACGATCTGTAACATTTCCTGCGAAGGTATAAGAATGTATAATTGATCGCCATTATAATGTCTCAAAAAAATGTGGCCGCGGTGGTCTAGTGGTCAAGGTATCGGATCGTGGCTGGTTTATCACGAATTCGAGCCCTGTACCACTAAAGACCCACCGTATAGGGAAGCGATGCGTGTTAAATCTGTCGAGAGCTCAAACGTTCTCCTGTTGGTGTGGTTGTTAAGAGACTGGGGACAGCTCAGGTGTCGTCCTCGTCACTTGACCATAGTTCAAAATTACGAGGTCCGTCGCCAAAAGCTCTCGTTTAACTGAACAGTGCGAAGTTAATATTCACCCACTCACTCTCAAAAACTTACTGCGGAAGGAATATATTTCTGAATTTAATGTAGTCTTGGAACATTTTTATTAATTATTCCCAGCAGCAACACAGACAAAACTCTTACAAATTTTTAATTGGAAAAAATATTAAGACTTTCAATGCAATAAAAAAATTTGTTTTTTTTTTTTCAAATTCACGTTGCCTTACGTAGAAAATAGTATAACTATACAATGTAAGTGATGTAAAAGACAAATTTTTAGAAATTAGGGAGACAAAAAAAGTCATATAATTTTATATTTTATTTTAGTAATTTTTTTATATTAATAATGTGCTAATGGCTAAAAAAACAGTTTAGAAAAAGGAAAAGATATTTATGATCTTGTATTCATGTATTAATCAGCTACTTGGAATTTTTTAAGCATTAATTAATTAGTTTATTGAAACTATATTTTTCACATTTGAATTGTGAAGAGATTAAAATCAATCTCAAAGAACAGTTAGATCCTTAGTAAATGAAAGAAAAAAAAACCTTATTCACTTTTTTGGAGTTTTGTAAAAATATTATTTTTCGCTTTTTGTGCAACTACATTTTATTTATTTATTTATTAATTTATTTGACATTTAACGTTATGTGGTTAAATTAACTTGTGAAACGTAAGTAACTTATGAACTCTGTACATAGGGGTGAAAAAATGCCCCAGAATTAAATGTGAAAAGTTAAGTTTTAAGAAATTATTTTTTAGGAAGGATCCGATGCTGGCAGATCTCTTGAAAATTTGACCTATCTTTTAATCTAATTGTCTGCTTCTGAATTAGTTACAAAATTACAGTTAGAAGAAAAGAAAATATTGCTGGATTTTTTATAAATTGGATGAATTACTAGGTCTGTGAATTTTTCTATTCTAAACCGTGAAGTTTTTCCTTCAACCTGAAGTTGACGAGATGGAGTATCATTTCATGATATACGTGGGAAAAAAATTCCACGTTTTGTATATTCAGACATTTTCAAAAAATCCTATATTATACTTGCCATCAATTTTAAAATCACAAAATCTATGCCTGAGATAGTCTTAATTATATGCCTTAATTATAATAAATAATGTAAAAAATTTAGAACTCTAAATTAAAAAAAATTCCTGAGATTCCTGAATTTTTCAGATTCATGTTAAATCTGAAAATTTTACAATGCGAGTTAGAAATATATATTTATACATATATTTCTATGAAAATATGAGTATTTAAGCCCTTTTTTTCTTCCAAATACTTTCATCATTACGACTTTATGTATTAAATACATTTACGTTTCTTCTTATCTTCTGCCTTATAAAATAAATATCTAAAAACTTTTTAATTTTTAAAACTTACTTATGGTTTAAATGTTATGCTGAAAGGCTGTTAAATATTCTTTTAAAATGTTCATACGTAAGGAAATACAACGCTAATACAGCTAAAATAATTGGATTGTACGAGTGTAATTGCCCCTTCTTCATGGACCACGATGCGATATTATTGTACGTCAATTATGTACTAACGAATTTCAAAGAGAAAAAGGGTTATCAGTACGCATTCGATGAATTAAACAATATATATATTATTTACCAATTCTGGCAACACATAATTAAAAAAATATTTTTAACAATGGAAATGTTTGGAGGGTAAATATCAGCAGAGAGTGAAAGATTGGGCTTAGAATTTAAAATGTTTTTGGATTTTCGGCGCCAGATAGCAGCACGAGGCTTCGGCATCCGTAAAAGAACGAAAATCGGTAACATAATCTTATAATATAGATTTTAATGAACAACGAAAGAATATTTGTGAAAATTGATATCATGAACAGTGGAAAATCGGATTGAGATAGAAACACTATTTCAAAGTATATTTTTTGAAATAATAACTTTATTGTTTTTATTAGGCTTGCAAACAATCAATCAATACATCCGAAATTTACATACGAAACGGATTTTAAATGGATAATTTCAGCCCAATTAAACAAATTAGCGAAATGTTGAACCATGGACGAAAGAGGAGATTCAATAGGTTTAGTTTGAAATTTCTTTTTTTAATTTTCTTTTAAAGCTATTTTGATTTGTGAATGACAGTGTTAACTCACGAATACTTTTCGTATCCAACTACACTTTAGAACTGGTGTACTATTTGATTTTATTTTTTAAGTTTATAAGTTAAATTCTCTTTTAAAAAGAACTCGTACTTTTCCGTATCCACAATTTGAATGTTAAATACTTTTTTTATATCCTTTTAAAAAGAAATGAACTTTTTTTGGAATGTCTAGATATCTATCCCTTTTGTTATTGATAACTTTTGTCTGCACGAATTCGCATTAAATTGAATGCACTAAAAGTGTTTCAAAATTAATTTAAAGCATTATTTTTAATGCTTTAAGATCAGTTAAATTTCATAGTTTAACTTAAATATAAACAATTGATGTGATTGACATATTCTACAAATTTTTATTGTAATTAAGTATATTCAGATATTTTTCAAACATCAATATTTAAATGAATAATTCGGAAAACCAAGGTCTTATTCAATACTAAATGCTGATTTGTTTTTAGCTTCATCTTCAGGCCGAAATGAAGAGACTGGAAATAAATGGAATTGTCGAAGCAAAAAACTAGTGAAGAAGAAAATAAATTTGAATCATCTTTTGAAGGTAATTTGCTCTTCTCAAGAAACCTGCATTGACTGGTTGAAGAACAAAAGTCTCATACCCAAAGTTGTGTTTTGTCCAAACTGCAGCCACAAGATGAAATTCGAAGCCCAAGAATCGGCAGTTGATGGTTTTATTTGGACATGCAAGGTCAGTGATACAAATTCATTAGCATGTAATTGTAAAATTACAGAAAATAAAAATTGTATAGTAATTTTCTTTAAAAAGGAATTGTTTGTTGTAAAATGTATGAAAAAAATGGGTATTTCCAAGGCATTAGTTCGTTACATTTAATGTACATATCAATTGTTTTGTGTAATATCAAGTTAATGTTTAAAATATTACCAATTTGGCATTTTAATCCAATGTGAAAGATTATATTCTGTCATCACTCTTTTCCTCTCACATTAACTTCTAAATTTTTCTAGTTATACAGTTACTACTTTTCAAACAATTATAACTGAATTTTTAAATATAAATTTTATCAGCATACAGTATGTCTTTTGTTCTCTTTTCAAGGTATAACTGCTGAAATTTATTTTATGTAATGAATTTCAGCAGTTATATCATTGGGACAAATACTTATAAATAGTTGTTTTTCCTGAAAAATATCTTATACTAAAAAAAAGTCCTCAATTAAACTAAATAATTTGGTATTGGGAAAATATTGAAAGATTCTATTCAAATGTTGTACTCAATAACTATTTGTATGTGGAAATTTACAAAAAGTACTTTTAAATTGCTTGAATTAACAAATTTTTAGAGTAAATTTATGGTTTGATTTTTTTTATTGTATAGACTTAAACAGAATAATTACTATCAGGTAACTCTTAAAAGATTTTTTTCCCATAAGGATTTTATACTTAATATTTTATCAGGAGCATAGCAACCGCTGTATCAATGATACAGGGCCTCAACATGTGCTACTACAGTTCTACTAACAAGCCTCCCACATCTAAAAAAGGGTCCTAAAGGAATTTTGATACAGGGCCCACTCAGAACTAGCTACGCCAGTGTATTTTATATATATTTTTTAATTTCAGATGTTTGTGACACTTTTTTTTAACTTCAAAATGTATTTTTAAACTTTCATAAAACTTGTAAATTTTCAAGTGAAATTGAGCAAAGTTTTACTATTTGAGCTTATTTCAAGATCAGAAATCAGATGCATAAAAAAGAAACATCAAAAATGAGAATTGCCGATAAGTGTGTCAACTATTACTTTAACATCTTAATTTAGTCTTTTAGCAATGGAACTAAATTAACATGAATATCAGCTTTGTCCAGCTGTGATAAGAATTTGTAAAAGTATTAAAGATGACTCATCTTTTTTTTCACTTAGAGGTGACTGTACAAAGGATAAAATGTTTGGCTTCCAGTCAAATATATATGAAGTATTTATTCATTTAAATCAAAGTATATGAGTCGAATGAGTTTTAATTATATTAACTTAAGTCAGCTGTTTTTTCAAGGTACTTTAAATGCAACGTTTTTTGTGTTTGATAATTTTGAATAGAAAATTATTGATTAGATGTTTATCAAAAATTCTCTTGAAGGAACATTCATGCATGTGAATTTCGAACTTCATTTGCACGTACAAATTTCATTCTTTTTTCTATTTCAATATTTCTGTAGGAAAATTCAGAAAACTTATATAAAACTTAAGAGAATTCCACAAATTCTTAAAAGCAGGATTGGACGATTCATTTTGTCTCTAATCATCAAATGATTAAATTATTTAATTGGTAGATTCTTACCAAGGTTTATTAGTTTTTCATATTTCTAATCTAAAACGTGAAAAAATTGTGTATCAGATTATTTGTATTAAATGTTAAGACTTATTTTGTGTGTGTTTGCCTTTTCAAATTCGTATAGCATCAGCATTTTATTTTTACAGGAATGCGAAATTGACCCACCCCAATTTTCAACTCGCCATGGATCTTGGCTAGAAAATAAAGAGCTTACTTTGGTTGACATTTTGCTCTTTACCTACTTGTGGACTCATGGCTTTTCAGAATCACAGATCAGTAAAGAAACTAATATGGAACCAGATGCAGTGAAAGAATGGAGCAAAATGTATATCAATATCTGTGAGGCTGTTCAAAGAAAAAATGCTATGCTGGAGGAGAATTTTGATGAAAGTGTAAGAAGTTTGAAATTTAAAAAATCTAATCTTTTAATTGATTTTTGTAAGGTTTCAATTCATTTATATAGAATTAGTAGAATATTAGACTCTCTAGGTTGAATATATATGTAAATTAAAAATTGATTTTTTGTAGAATATTTCCTGTACAGCTTAATTTTAGAAGATTGTGTTAGTAAGAAATTACAAATTTTCTAATTCTTTATAGTTGAATAGTAAAAAAATGACTTATTCTGATTTATATAACTTTTAATTTTTCCCAATACAGTGTGAGAAATTTAATTTTGGCATTTGTATTATATATATTCAAATTTAAATAACTTCTGAAGTAAAATACTAAATGTGATGCTTGAATAACAGATTAATGAAATTCTTTGAATGTAAGGCTTAAAGGCTGATAAAACTATCACTTATAAAGTTCGACATTATTGAATACAATTTATTTATGAAGCTCTTAAATTTTGGACTACAGTGGTTGCAAAAAGTCCTGAACACACTCATTTTTTAGCATAATTTTTGTGTTTGACTTCATTTTTCGATGTGAAATTATCGCACTATCTTAAATATTGTTATTGATTTTAATGTATTTTTTTATGCTGATTTTAAATCTACTACTAGTTTCTTAATGACTAAAATATTTTTTGTAGTAAAGCTGCCTGAATACAAAAATGTGAAATATGTGCAGAATAAAACAATATAGAATAACATATATGCGAAGAAAAATAACGCGAAAATTGACAAATACGGTATATTTAATATATATATATAAGCATTTTGAAAATTACATTGTTGTCACATTTTAGAAAATCAATATTTTATGGGTCAGCTGTTTGCTTTAATTACGGCTCTACAAGTTTTTGGCATGGAATGCACCAATTTCAAAAGATCTTTCGTGATAATATGGCTGAAGGAAAATATTAAAGCTTCAGTTAATTCATGTTTGTTTGAAGGTTTTTTCTTTGAAATTTCATAACCAATTTTTAACCATAAGTTCTCTATCGAATTAAGGTTGGGAGACTGTCCTGGCCAGTTCATTCTATTCACAGTATGGTCTTTCAACTATTTCTGGACTACCTTTGCATGATGACACGGGGCGTTATCGTCCTGAAAAATCCATGACTGATTCCCAAAAAGATCTCTCACAATTGGTAGCAATTTATTTTGTAGTATTTCAATGTAATCCATGGCTTTCACTATTCCACTAGCGATGTGAAGTCTTCCAACACCATGAGAAGACATGCAACCCCATACCATCACTTTTGTCGGGTACTTTACTGTGGGCTTCAGACACTGAGGGCTGAATTCCTCAAGAGTGTGTTGTCTTACATAGGTACTACTTTGGTTGCCAGAAATACAAAACTGACTCTCGCCACTAAATATTACCTTTTCCCAGTCTTTAATAGTCCAGAATGAATGTTCCCTTGTCCACGTCAATTGCCTCTTGCATTGAAATTCAGTCAGTAATGGTTTTGGGTGCACTTTACAGCTTCGTAAGCCAATTTCCAGCATTCTTCCTTTAACAGTTCTTGGGCACACACTCACATTTGATGTCAAAGTCCATTGTTTCAAAATTTGTGAGGAATTAAGCTTTCTGTTTGAAAGTGAAATTCTGTGTAATAACCTGTCTTCACGTAAAGATGTTTTTCTTGGTCGTCCTGATCGCCCCCTGTCCACAATAAAATTTGTTTCAGAAAATCTTTTCAAAGTTCTCACAACAGTAGAAAGGTCACATGGTACTTTAGCAGCAATTTGGCACATAGAATAACCTTCTTCCTTCAAATGTATTATTTTGTACCTTTTATTCTCAGGCAGATAAGAAAATTTAGCCATAATTTCAAATATTTTCCACAACCGCACTTCAAATTGCTTTCAATACACTATTTGCCACAAGCACACAACTGCATTCAATACAATAAACCACGTTTCACCTTTATCACTACTGCTCTCTGATTGGTTGAAATAATGGAGCATTTCATTGGTGGAAAACACACTCACTCATTCTTCCAGTGACCTTGTGTTTTGTTGTCATGGTTTTTTCAACATATCAATGAAACTATTTACTTTAGATGAAATCTACAAACAGATTTGAAATCAGCATAAAAAAAATACATCAAAATCAATAACAAGATTTAAGATTGTGCGATAATTTCATAACGAAAAATGAAGTCAAACACAAAAATTACGCAAAAAAAATGAGTGTGTTCAGGGCTTTTTGCCACCACTGTATGTGTAATAGCTTCAGTTACACAAAACTAGTCTTAAATCATCAGTAATTTCATCTTTTTGAAGTTAAATCATAATTGCTCAATGTTCTTAAAGTTTAAAAATTAAATTATTTTGTAACTCTTTCTGTGTATGTATTTAGAATAGCAGAAACATTACCTATTTTTCATTTTTCTGCAAGTTGAGTTCTTTGGCATTTCAAGTTGAACTTCATAATACCCAGATATAAATTTTAAAAAATATTATACTTAAGTTCTTTAGATGTGTCAATCACTGAAAAATTTATGGGAAATATATATTTGTCATCCAAGTAGAAAAAGAATTTAAGCTATAATAGTACTAAGAAAAAATGAATTGTTCCCCTGAGATAATTTGCAAAGGAATCTAAATGCAAATTTAAAAATCTATTACATTTCAATTGTTACCATGCTTATGGAACACTTTTTGGTAAAGCCTAATAAAATGAAGAGAAATTTCCATCAATCTTACCTAAATGTTGTAATCTTATGAAATTCTGTATGAAATATAGTATTTTTCTCTGGAACTTATGTAATGGGGAATACTACAGGAAATAAAACAATATTAGTTTTCCTATACTTCCGTTGAAGTCGTGAAGTACACAAAGAACCATGTCCATTTTTTGTAAAATGTAATTCATAATTATTCATTCTAAAATCATGAATATTTGTATATTTTAAAGCATGATATGCATGTTTGAATTCAAATGCAAGGAGTTAGAATTTAAAGTAAGTGTTCAAACAGGGTATAGCTTGTATTCAAAATGCTTCTAAATCTACATTCTGTCATAAGCTAAATTTTTAAATTTTACCTAAAGCGATTTACTATGTTTATAAGTACCAAATTATCAATTTTCTTAAACTACATTCTATGTTTTTATAATTATTAAAAACTGTAAAATGTTAAATTTACTACAAAAATTCTGGAATTGGTAATTGTAACTACACATGTCTTATCAGGAAATTAGATTATGTATATGTATCAGTCAGTCATTTTATATCTTTTCTACTAAATTCTTTTAAAACAAAAATAATTGCTATAGTTTTTCTAATTAAATATTAACTCATTTTGATTCCTTGAATTTAAAAAAAAATGTTAACTATTTCTATATTTTTGGTTATACATTATATTTATTTCAAAAATAATTTTACATTAAAAAATTTTGTTTTTGAAAAATCTTAATTTTGCAATAATTACTTTATTATCATTCATTTTGCTTAAAAAATGAAAATATCAACAATTCTTTTAGGTTTTGAAATCCAGTAACCTATCGCCTACAACTGCTTGGAAGAAAAAAAACAAATGTAAAGATGTATTTCTCGAATTCTTGAAAGATGCTGATTCTTTATAAAAGATATACAAATAAAAAAAATATTTAAGAAATTTCCAAGTTTGAAGTGTCTTTTTTACTTCATATTTACAAGCGATTCTAGGATTTCAATTTAACAATGTATATTTAAAAAAATAAAATTTATGGTATGGAATGAATATGTGGGAAAAACATTTCTCAATTTAATATTACTGTTTAATATAGATCTTGGAAAATAAATTGGACATGACTAACAAAATAACTGCTCTAAGTTCAGATATTTTTATGAATATCTGAATTTAGTGCAGCTATTTTTTAAAAACTTTTATAAATACTTTTGATCGACAAACTTTATACATACAGCTTATAATTATTTAACAATATTTTTATAAACCAGAAATATTTTCGTAGTATCTAAAAATTTCACCTAATTTTTTTTCTCAAGAAACTGCATTGGAATGTTATCAAAATCCAAAAATAATTTTCTTGTAAATTGTAACTCTAAAATTTTCCTCAAAGAAAGTGTTGCAAAATTTTACATGAAATTTGGGAAAGCTGTGTAAAGAAATTTATTTTTAATTCTGAAACATTTTATATAAAAGAGTTGAATATCATTTAAAATAGTTTAGTCACAGAATAGTTTTCTTATTAAATTTTCATAAATATTTCAATAAATTGAAAAATTCAGTTTTCTTACTATTATTTCAAATGATTTGATTTCACTATATGAAATTATACAAGAATGCTTATTTCTCTGCTCGGATTAAAAGTCTTTTTGAAAATTAAAATGTAATACGAAAAGTTTACATAAGAAAAATGAAAATTATCTGTACAAAATATTCAAATAAAACCTTAAGTCTGTCATTTTAGGTGATTTGTTGAAAGCTTCTCAGTTCATACACATAAATATTAAATATATATATATGTGTATATATATATATATATATATATATATATATATATATATATATATATATATATATATATATATATATATATATATAGAAATTGAGCATAAATCTGTAGATACACATTATTGTAGTGCAATATCCATCAGTCTAATTAGACAAGGAAAAAATTTTAAGAATGGATCAATTTTTTTTTTCTTACAAATGAGACAAAACATGTTTGTTTATACTGTGTGTATTAATTGACCTAAACAATTTTCTTTTTACCAGTAAATGTTTATAATGTAAGCAAATACAATAATTTTTCAGTAATTTGTTTTCCCTTTTGCATTAGTCATTTTAATTAGTCAATACTTCATTATTGTTTATCCAAATCACAGGAGGAAGAAAAGATAGAAATGAATGAAATTCTTGCTTTGAAAAGCTATCGAGTATTTAACCAATCTTATTTTTCAATATTATTTTAAAAATTATTGTAACATTGCTTAAGCTTTATATTTTGGAATTGTACTGTTGATTTATAAAATTCAGCTGTAACGTTTATAAAAATGTTGCAGTTGCATCAAATATTTGTATTTTGAATCTTTTTCAATGTAAAACAGCTATATTCTTATCTAGAAAAAATTAAACACTTTCTTCATTTAATAAATTCAAAGAGCTTTGAAGTTAATGAATGATTCAAAAGATATTTCATAAATTACAAGAATTTGAAATCGTGATGTCTTAAGAAAATTGGAAGATTTTTTGCTTATCACAGTGTAAGTAAAAGCACAACTTCATTGCTGTTGGATGTTTTCATGACAAATTTAGTATGCAAGTGTATTAACTGGTTATTTCTATCAGCTTTTAATCTTTGCTTCATCAATTAGAAGTGCATTAAAAGAATTTGTGAATTTCTAACTCCTAAAAGCTCAGATATAGGAATATTTTGCTGCTATTGATAGTGTTTTAAAAATTCGATTTTTTTTAAAGCAAAAGAGTGCTTGGATTGTTAACTAAGATGTCTTAAACCTGATTCCATTCATGGTAACCATGTCTATATGAAGTTTATAACTGTGTTGCATTTATGATACTTTCAAACTGTATGTAAGAGATGCAATACACAAAATTAGTTTGAACACTGGTACAGTGTTCTGAAAAGCTTTGTATTTCTAAGCAATCAACATTTTAAGTTGATCATAAGGTTCATATAAATATGAAAAGTATGCATCAGTAAGAAATTTGTGTAACAAAAACATTCTACCATGAAGGCAAATAAGAAATTTCAATTGACAAAGGAATGGCATCTTACACCCAGTTAAAGAAACAAGATGAAAAATTATTGCAACATTTAATTGTTTTTGCACCTAAATTACATTCATCAGTATAAAACGTAACAAAACTTGCCCAGCAAGGAAATGTGTATGACGAATAAATAATTTATTATATGGTTCCATAAGCCAAACCAAAGGCACCAATGGCATTTTCACCTTCTTGTGCTACGTCGTCATAACTAGGAGGCGGTGAAGATCTACCTAGCAATTCTTCATCGTCCACTTCACCATCAAGATCGGACAGATTACTAATACTTAAAGACAGTTCTGAACTACCAACTTCTGCTGCCGGCTCATTTGCAGTACTTGTAGAACAGCCTGCTTCATGTTCTATTATGCTCCTTTCGACTAAGTTTTGGGCATTATTTGGGGATGCATTTTGTGTAGGGACATCGCTGTTCACAACCACGTTAGACAATTGCGCAGTACTCGGTCCTGGAGTGCTGTTACTCGGCCCTGGGACTGTGGTACTTTCAGAAATGTCAATGAGAACATCTGAGGATGTTCCTGGAATGTCCCTAACACCACTTGTGCTAGTGCCAACATCCACCAAGACATCTGTTGCCGGTGAGGGAAGATCTAAAAGGCTGTTGGTGGTAGAAGATTCTGGTAAGATCTCAACGAGCGTACTTTGAGGAGGTACGATGGCAACATCTGCTGAAGACGTCGAAACATCAACAAGTACAGGAGGTGTTGGCAGTGGAATGTTCGTACTCGGAGTGGCAGTTGTGTTTTCGGTTGTGCTTTGCACATTATCACAGGTTTGAGGAATTTCAGATGTGCAGTCCATCAGATTTATAGCAATTGGAGAGTTTAGGTCCTCGGTTTGAGCAGTGCAGTTGGCAGTACTAGTGGACGGTCTGTCTGATGATGGAACGAGCCCCGCAGAAGTGCTGGCAGAGTTTAACAAAACTTGATTACATGTGGCAGGAATGGAATTCGGTGCTGTGGTTGGCCATATGTTGCACGTTTGCACCTCTGCGTTTTTTAGAATTAAAGGAATGGGTGTTGCAGGTACTGGTGAATTTACTGGAGGTGTGGAAAGACCAATATCTGTTGCGGGAGGTTCCATTGCAACACTAGAAAAAAAAGAAACATTATTCATTTCTGTTTTGAAATACAATCTTCAAACTATTTAGAAAAAAAAGTCATTGATATTTATTCTATTTTGTCTAGAAAGTCTTCTATTAAAAAGAAATGGGTTTTAATTATTCAGATCAGTGAACAGATATTACCGAACATTTAGTATCACTTATTCTTTTCACATTCAAGAGACTAAAAGTTTTCTTTCTTTTAAATGTATCGAGGTTAATAATGTTTCAAATTGGTTTTTTGTTTCCTCTTTGACTTTTTAAAAACTTTACCCGATTTAAAATTTTTTTAAAAAAAACACGTTAGCAACTTTGAGATGTATAGTAACATTAAAAAATGATTTGAAAGGGGGGTTCCATTCCTAAATTGGGATTTAGACAGTTTGGCCTTTCTGTTCGAAAATAGAGAGACCAGATATTAGATTAACACTTTTTTTTTTTTAACTGAGTTTATTAATTTACTTTAAACGAGAAACATTGAAAAGAAAACGAGGAAGCTGTAATTCTTAACGAACACAATCACATCACTTTGTAGCGATCTGATTTGAACCACTTGTACTGCTCAGGCTTATTTCCTCTCTTCTCGGTTTTCCCAAAGATTAAATGAAAAGTGTCGGTTCCCATCCTGAGTCAGTGGTGATTTCCTCTCTCGTACGTCCTGTGGTGGAGTAAATTATTTTGATTTACTCCACGAGGGGCCCCTTTCCTTCCTGATTTTAAAGTTCCTGTCAATCGCTCGGGACTTTTTCAATTGAATAAGTGGTCTAATCTCGTTAGAAATACGTTGGAACTACGTCTGATATTCCAAGTCACAAACTTTTCCGACTTTATATTGGCTTTTCGTATAAAATAAATGACTAGATGCAATGAAGCGATACAAAAAAAATTAAATTCCAAAATATTAATAGTGTTATGAGTGAATTTTTCTTTAGAAAGGAGTCCAAGTTTTTACCAATTAAATACTCGAATTTTTAACAAAGTTTTGAAGAAACACACAATTTTAAAATTACTGAGGAAGAGGTACAAATAAAATTTTGCAGTTCAATGCAATCCTTGTGTGCATGCCACTGTTATGCACCTTCATATCTTTTTAAAAACAAAAAAAAATTTCGTATAAGCTGCGAAATATAATTGCAAGGTTTAAATAAATTCACATTTTATTTTTTAAAAAAATATCCAACTGTATTAATTTGAAGATATAACGTAAATTTTTATGTATACATAGATATTATAATACTTTTATCTATAACAGCTCAAATGTGGTTTTTCTCAAGGAATTATGAAATAATTTAATATATATAATCCAAATTTCCCCTCCGGTATTTTGCATTAATACTACAAAAATACAGTAACTGCACTAAAAAATGTTGAAAACTCGAGTCCAGTATTTATAATTATTTTTCAATTAGTATACTTACAGATACACTTTTCTTTTTTAGACAGATATGAAAGAAATTTGGAAATGCCAATATTACAGCGGGGGAGGGGGTAATTCCTCATCCTATAAATCGTCCTAATTATTAATAATTACACTTATATAGCCAGAACAGCTTTCCTGTTTTTTAGATATATTTTTATTGCTCCAGAATAATATTAATTCAAGCTAAATGGAATTAAATCCTATCAAGCAAAACATCATAAATATGAAAATGTAACATACAAATAATTTATAGTGCCTAAAATTAGAAGTTTTTTTTCCTAAACAAAAAATACTATTTAAAATTAAATTCTAAAAGTAGATTAATGGAATGATTCGCACAGTCCACTTGCAAACATAAATTATTCAAGGAATTTTCACACTTCGAGCTCATTAAGCTCCATAACATCTATTTTTATTAGGGCAGATTTTCCCAAGCTTTATCTAATTAGCATATTTCAAAAATAGTAAATGCTTTACCGAACTGCTGTGTAACTATTAATGATCAGTTAGAAAATGTTGCACTTCTAAGTGTTAAATGTATAAAAATAGAAATTCTTATTTTTTCTTCGTTTTTTTAACTCAAATTATTAAAAACAATATATGTAGAGAGGGAGAAAGCAAAATAATAGCTTAATGCATGTATTTCAAATTAGGTGCTTAATTGTTAGCACAGGCGTAGCTAGATTTGAGGAGGCCCTGTATCAAAATTCCTTCGGGGCCCTTTTTAACTATAAGAGCCCTGTTAGTGGACTGTATTTACACGTGTTGAGGCCACTGTAGCTTAGGGGTCCCGTATCATTGATACGGCGGTAGTTACGCCCCTGATTGTTAGGATTCTTTGAATTACACTTGAAAGAAAAATGCCTGATTTTGAAATTATTCAAATTTTTCGCAGTTTAAGAAAATAACACATTCTCGTGCTAATTCCGATATTTATTTACAGGAACAAATAAGCCATGGAACAAATAAAGGCTCACCCTTATTTGTTCCATGGCAATGTAATAATCCCTTAATTAATATTCGGTCTACGTTAATATGAACCTTTGAAGATTTTTCATGCAATAGTTATAAGCGAAAAAATATTTGCCTGGATTAAGTTATCCCCGTTAAAATTTTATCTCTATCTTATCGCTCTCTGTATATATATGCGCTATTGAATTCTAAGTACTATAAACTTTATTTAGTTATTATAAACGCATTCGAAGCTCCTAGTTCTCAGATTAGTTGTTAGAAGCTAAACGATGCCTACTGGTGATTGACATCTAACTTTGAGTCAAGTAACGCGGGCGACGCCTAAACTGACAGCCCATTCTTCAAACTTTCATACCCCATCAAAATGAGTACTTTAAGCTTCGACAGATTTAGCATGCATCAGCCCGCTCGGCCACTGCGGTCGGGGATATAAATTCTTAGTTAATATTTATTTTAGTTGTCAATGTTAGCTTTGGATAATCTTTCATGAAATGTTTTTCTATTGCTAATACTAACATTGCGCATTTTCCCTCTTACTATACATACACTACTATAACACATCGCGTTTATTTTGTTTTTAATAAGTTTTCACAGACAGTGGCGTAGCTAGGTATCCAAAAACCCAGGTGCTAAAAAAAATTCAGGGCTGTATCTTGTATAGTTGAATTTTATCAAGTAAGAAAGTAAAAATACATGTATATTTTAAATAGAGAAAGCTACAATTTTTGTTTACTATCTTCTTTTTCTTCGCATTTTTTGCGCTTAAACGAACCTCTGTGTTTTTTTTTTTTATCCCTAATTTCAGTTTTATAATTTATGCAACACATTTCGTATGTGTCGAGCCCTTGCTGATGATAAAAGGAAGGAGAAACGTCTTTGGGGAATCCCTGGCTATTTATTTGGGAGGCTCGAACTAACCCCTTAGAGGTCTTAGAGTTACAAAATGGTCCGCCGAGGTAGAAAGGAAATGATACAAAAAACATGCATAAACAAGAAAATACGCAATACAATATTATAATATTTTTTTTTAAAAAAGAAAAAACCTTTAGAAAATAACAGAGGGGGAGGAGACAAAACTACATCAGTATATTGCAGATATGAGGAGATTGCGAATTATTGAAACAGAAAACTAGCTTACCATTAATTATATTGTTATTAAAAATAGAATGTAACTAGGAAGGAATTGCCTCTTGTGTAGGTTTTTCAAGATGTAGTAATATAAGTACGGTAAGATTCTTCACGGAACTTTCAAGTAACAATTTAAAGAAAAGGAAGAAAAAAAAATTGAAAATAATATAAACTTTTCAATAAGTAAAGTTCGCAACACTAAACAAATAACGGAAAGAATTTAGTGGAATTCCCTACAAGTTAAAAATTACTTTCAACTGAATTGTCATGATTATAGTGAAAAGTTGCAATCTTTCATATTTATATCTTGAATTTGGGAGAAACTGTATATATATATATACACACTCAGGAACATTGAAAATAGCGACCCAAGAAGAAAGCATCGGATTGAAATGAAATTTAATGCACATAATGACACAGATGAGAGATTCACTTGATCTCAAAAACAAGACAATTAAACGAATACAGGGTGGGCAACGACACAAATTCTGGGCAATTTCAATAGCGCGTTGGACCACCTCCAGCTGCAATACATGCCGACACACGGTCCGGCATTGAGGTGATTAGACACCTTATGTTGTCCTGAGGCAGATGGGCCCACGAATCTTGATCAGTCAACTCGAAATCATGTACAGAGTGACACGATGGTATCTGCCGTTTTAGCTGATTCCACACGTGCTCTACAGGGGACAAATCGGGGGAGCGGGCCGGCCATGGAAGAATCTGAAAATGACGAAGGAAGTCTTGAGCAACTCTTGCTGTATGCGGACGAGCATTATCTTGTTGGAAAATTGCCCCTGGGAGACTATTTAGGAAAGGTCCTACATGGGGTTAAAGAATATCATCAACGTAACGTTGGCCCGTTAAGGTTCCACGTATCACAATTTAAGTCGACCGGCTATCATAGGCTATGGCCCCCTAGACTATTACACCAGCTGTGCGGGCAGTGTGACGTAGAACGTTGTGGGGGGATGTACCGCTCGCCAGGGCGCCTCCACACCCGTACAGGGTTATCATCTGTCCCCAAAACAAACCGGGATTCATCACTAAACGCAACCTTTTGCCAATCTGTGACATTCCACATTGATCTGGCTTGGCACCACTGTAGACGCAGTTGCCGATGTTCCGGTGTTAAAGGGAGTGCACGGAAAGGGCGCTTGGATTTAAGATTTGCTTCTGCAAGGTGTCTGGAAATTGTTTGTGGAACAATTGCTACGCCTACGTTTGCTCGTATCATTGAACGAGTCACTGTGGGGTCCACAAGTGCTTGCCGTACGATCCTCTCTCCTTGTGGTCTTCCTGGATGCTCCAGACCCGGTTTTCCGCGCATGGGTACCTTCTCGTGTCCACTGCTCCCAACAATTTCTAACAGCACACTCCGAAAGATCCTCCTGGCCAGCAACATGGCGCGTCGAACAGCCTGCAGTTTTCATCCCGTTGATCAGGCCTCTCTCAAACTCGCTTAACTGTGAGAAATGTCTTCTAGCACGTTTACCTGGCATGTTCCGCTTACCAAAGTCTTCCTACAATCGGCGGGTTATCGTCACGTTTATGAATCTTCGAATTTGCACTGGCTTATATAGCCCCCTCTTCCTGATTGTAGCGCCACCTCGGCGTGTATGAGCATGCGTATTGGCACAAAACTTGGATCATTTGCATATCACATTACGCTGTACTTATTTGCAAAGTTTCGCGATTGTACTTAGCTTCCTTCTTGGGTCGCTATTTTCAATGTTCCTGAGTGTATATATATATATATATGTATCACAAGTTCAACTTACTTAGTGGTTAGGGTTTCCGACTATGAAAAGGTGAAAAAATGTTACTGTCAGGCTTATGATGGAATTTTTATGCAAAAAGCTCGTTTTTAAGCAAGTCTAAATAGTGGGGATTTTAATAATATAATAAATAAAGACAAAAGTACAAACCAAGGTTTTATTGTTAATAAACTTTTTACAGGTTCACACACACAATCAGTTAGGTTAGGTATAAAAAAATGCGTTAAAACCTTTAATTCTCTATAAATAATTATTGAACAGTTAGTATTTTCCTTTTGCGTGATTTTTGAAATTTTGTAGTTTTACGAAGTCATCTACTCGTAATTAGGATTATCTCTGGAAGCTATTAACAATATTAAGTTGATTAGGTGAATATCAGTTAAATATGAGTGATATTTTGATTTTATTATGTTCGCGATAAAAGAACATTAGTTCGCAAACATGTTGATCCAAACCTACAACAATATTGGACAGCTAAATTGGGAAAATTTGGAAAATTGCTTGTTGGCACAAATTTTAAAAATTCAACCGAATTGTGATTCCTTATAATTGAAATAAGTTCCTTAAATTCGCTTTTCAATGTAGCATGATGCTGTAGGTCAATAATTCCGAATTGGATTTCAGGTGGGTAACAAATAACGTCTGGCAGAGAAATTATGAAAAGAAGTATGAAAGAAGCAACAATCGCGTGGGCCCACAATCTATTACAACTCCGACCACGCTAGCACGCTCACACTGTGGCGCGCGTGCCGTGGGTTGGCCACCCCTGCACTGCATATTTTGCTTTTTCCTCCCCCTCCCTCCTCACCTATAAGGAGAAATGGAGGTCACAGCATGTTAAATAGAACTAAATTTCTAAGTCCTAAAATCAAAATGCCAGCACAGGTGTCGTCCTCGTTGCTGTGGTCCAAGGTTACGAGATTTATCGTCAATAGCCTTCGTGTCGCTTTTAAATCCAACGTTAAGAAACAATAAGTTAACAACTCTCTTACATTCAAGGTCTGTATAATAAATATATTTTAAAAAGGGGTGCGTTTACGAGTAAATACCGTATTTACTCGAAGCTAAGGCATATCATTTTTCCAGTGTTATACTACTAAAAATCGGATAGGGCTTAGAATCGAAGGCAAATAATTTGTTGGATGATAAAAATTGAGTTTCATCCCCTTTCACAAGGAAAAATGTAGCCGCCCATTCTGGTCACTTGCATCGATGACATATCCCATTCTACATTTTATCTCCAATATTTCAGTCTATCCTACACATCGTTGTCTTCTCGTACTTGGGAAATTTTTTTTTGTACGCGCATTTTTTAAATCGCCTGAACATCAAAGATATTGATAGTAGCATCAAGATGAGTTCACTATGACACAATTATGAACAGAGAAGCAATTTTTTATGCAGTAAAGAAACGGAAACAGAGCAGCGGCCACTGGAAATTTGACGCGGATGAAACAAATACACGTCGATGGCGTAAATAAAATGATATAATTTTTCCTTGTAAATGTTCAACACAGAGAGGGTCTTTAATCTAATTCTTTTACATTCTGCTATAATATATTCTTTTTAAAAAATGTTGCGTGACGAATGCATAGGATGGCATGGAAGATGACAGTGTGGGAAAATGGCGACGCCGCCACCAATTCCGAAGTCATTTGTGATAGTGGGAGAGACGAACCATTTTCGAACATGATACTGACGGCTAGAGTAATTATAGGTGCATATATGTATGTGAAAGTTTTTAATGCTGGTCAAATAAATGAATTAACTTTTATTATTTCTCATTAAATTTTTTAAGTATCGGATATCAATGAACCTGTGGTGGTGGTATCTATATAAAACAAACTCCTTACTACGATGATCATTTTAGTATACAGGATATGTCATGTGCTTACGAATCCGAAGGTACCAGGTTCTAACCTTCATTGGTGACCCTGGCTGAACTTTGAAACAACGCGAACCTTCACGGAGCAGACGTGGCACCATCTATCTACCGCAAAAGCAACCAAAAGCAGTCAGATCACATGACGCAGCACAGAATAGCCGTCAAAACCACATGATGCAGCACTCAAGTCGTCAAATCCATATGGCGCAACATTCAAACTGTCAAACACAAAATGACGCAACACTCAAGTCGTCAAAACACAAAATGACGCGCAACAAGTCACACAGTATCGTTCGTTCGCCTATTCGCCAAATCACAGGCAGTGAAGTTGAATAGGCGTTATTCTTTGGGCGTCCGGACTGTAAGAACAGTCCTCAATCCCATATCGTGATATTCTCTGATGCTGGGCTTGACAAAAGTGGTGTTTCCCATTCTGCTGAGTGGCATGATGATGATTGGTCGATCGATGGAATCCGGGAGGCGTTGCTATGGTTCTTCATCTGGGTGGAAAGTTTTAGAGTTTTTGGCTTGGCTGAGAGCTTAGAGGTTGCTCTCTGATTGGATGCTGGGTACAGTGAACATTGACTCCAATTGCAGGCAGTGAAGTGTGTGGCGGTGGTATCTATATAAGCTAGTAACAACCTCCGTACTACGATGTCCCAGCCCCCAAGGCAGCCAATTGGAGTCAATGATCACTTTACCAAGCATCCAACCAGAGAGCAGCCTCTAAGCTCTCAGTCATGCCAAAAAACCTTGAAAATTTCCCACCCTGACGAAGCACGTTAGCCGCGCCTCCCTGATTCCATCGTCCAACCAATCGCCGCCATGCCACTCAGCAGAATGAAAAAACCCACTTTCGTCAAGCCCCACATCCAAGTTCCATCAAGACATGGGATTGAGGACTGTATTACAGTCCGGATGCCCAAAAGACAACGCCTATTCAACGTACTACGATGGTGATTTTAGTATAGTGGATATGTTCTGTGCTTACGAATCCGAAGGTACCAGGTTCAAAACTTTTGCATCATTTTTTCCCCTTAAAAATAAGTAGAAATTTGGAGGTGCGGCTAAGAATCGATGACAACATTTTTTTCACAAAAACATTTTGAGAATTCGAGGTACGGCTTATATTCGAGTAAATTTGCTGTACGAAATCATGTCATTAATTACACACGAAACAACAGTAGAAACTTTTTTCCTCTTACTGCAATAAAAATCTATCTAAAATCAAAGAAAGCAATGCAGAAACATCCTTTCATTGTTATTGTTACCACAATTACGTAAATACGGGCACCAGTGACGTTATTGTCAATAAGGTCAACGGCATTCATTTGAATCGAAGAGGAAACAGCCCTGGAACACTTTTTTTTTCTCACCGAGACCGGAAGTCATCTGAAAGCCGGAAGCTCGTCATTTGTCTAGGAATCAAAAAGCGTGTTGATTATTTGTAAATTAATTTGCGAGGTAATATATTCACTCGTTAATTTGTGCGCCACTCCAAAATACAAGGTCATTGCTATTTTTGCGTGACTTTGAAATTAATTCGTGACAACTGACTGACTAGGCCTGTAGTCTGCCTGTTTATTTTTAGCTGGTGATCATGCTGGTATCATCTTTTAGCAGGTGATGCACAAGGTCAAGGAGAAATAAGCACTTCCTTTGATTTGTTACTTGAAGAATGTACGTAAAGAACGTGGTACTTTAGATAATAAATAACGAAATTGAGTAAGAGGATTAAACCATGTTGATCCATGGTGACCTACAAAAAAGAGCAAAATTTCGAATTAATCTGACCCTTTTAAGTGGGTAAAATTGAATTCAAAGATTCCGTTACATCCAAGTGAAGCTTATAAAAAGATGTTAAAAAATAGAGCAATTCGCATACATATATATCGAAGAGTGACTAAATATTTAAACTGTTTAAATTTTGGAAATAAAAAATAATAGGATGAGATGCTGCAGTATCTTTCAACATAGCAGACTAAGAACTGCCTTTTAGTAAGATTAAACCAGTTTTATAGCTAGCAATAGTGGCGTAATGTACACCCCGCATTGCAGGTGACAGGGGCTCTAGGGGGCCCAAAACCTTTTGCAGAGGGGGGTAATATTCTCCGTTACGCCGCTGGCTAGCGAACACTTTCCCGTTCATTTGTTATTACTGAACAAAATCCTAGGGAATGCATTAGATAGATATTCTGAATCCATTATTAATAAATGAAGGTTATATATATATATATATAAAGTATTCGAAAATTGTATGTATTAAAAAATAATGAAAGTCAGAAATAGCATTATGAAAATATACAGATGGATAATAACATCGTGTAAAAAATGTATAAATGAGCAATGCATTTTCATGTCCTTCTTCAGTACGTGTTCATTTTCGTTCTTGAAAAATTTTATGGTGGGATTAAGGTAGCACACACACACACACACACACGACGAAAATGAACAAATTTTGATTATAGAACACTTGACTCCATTAAAAGTATGGAGTAATCCATTTCGGAAATTGTTATGGAATTCAACTTTTATTCAACCACAGTGAGAAGAGTGTGTCTAGATTATGTAATTGCTGGCACATTACCTCTCATCCCGTACAACGAAATAGCAGACCACGTATATTTAATGACCGAGACCAGCGACGTCTAGGTTGAGTAGTAAGTGTTATAAAATAAGCAACATTATATTAAATAACAGTAACAATCAATTTAGGACGTACCACAGACCGGAGGACAAAAAGACGAAATCAACTAAAGAAGATCAACCCGAGTGCCAATATCAGCATTACTCCGTCAGCTTCAGCGTCTATGCTGGACTAGCAACCATATGAGTTAGAGATGAATATAAAATGCTGCTTAGTTAGATGAGTCAGGATCTCAGTTTGTAAGAATTAATGGTCAAGTTCAAATGTGGCGTAAACCCCTCGAGGCCATGTTGTCAACAATATGCAAAATAGGGATGGATACATAATGGCGTGGGCTTGTTTACATGGCATGGGTTCTAAAGTCAAACTGGACCAGTCACTTACTGGAGAAAGGGTTATGATCAGCCAGCTACTTAGAGACCATTCATGGACTTCATGTACTTAAACAACGATAAAATTTTCAGGATGACAATCTTCCATGTGAATGGGTCAAAGTTATTCGCAATTGATTTATGGAATATTTCCGAGTGAGTGGTTTGTGTACTAGATTGTTAGACATGAACTCAATCGAACATATGTAGGATATGATTGAAAGGTCAACTTTGCACATCCGATACCAGCAACACACTTGCAATTGTAGACTGCAACAGAGGCAGCATGACTGAGTGTTTCTTCAGAGAACTTCCGGCGAATTGCTGAATCAATGTCACATCGATCTGATATAATTCACCTGGCAAAAGAAGATCTCACACAATATTAAGAAATATAATGCAACTTTTGGAACTTCAGTATATTTATATATCAGCAATGAAGTCAATGAGTTGGATATGGGGTGATATCCACGCTTCTCGGATTGGGTGTATTAGTCTTTTGAGGACACATGAAGCAAATGGCATACAAGATACCTCTAGATTCCCTAAAATACAACAGGAAGAATTTTTTATTATAGATAGGTTCAATATTACATCAAGGGATTTTCAAAGTGTCCTATAATCTTTGAATCACACAATGATTCCCTCGTATATTACTCCGAACAGAAATTCTAAGTATTCCTGCGATACAAATCTAGCCATGCTATATATTTTTTTTAATTCTCCTTTTTCTTTTTTTATATCAACCAAGAAACGACCATGAATTAATAAAGTTAATTTTTTTTTCTGTTGCTATATGAATGGATTATTATTCAATGTTTTACAGAAAATATTGCTCGTCTTCGCGTGGCTGTATACTAACACTCTTCCGCCGCCCATTTTTCACAAGTGTGAAAGTGTTGCTCCAAAATACGGGACTGCATGGTACTTTCCTAATTCAGCGTAATGCGCCCGGAATTTTGGGGGGAGAAAGAAGCACTGCCCTTTAGTGCCCTGTACATTATCATATAATACCATACGAATAAAATGAAAAAAATATTAAACATCAACATCAATATTTCTACAGAGGAATCGGACTTGAACTCACCTCCCATCCAATTGATAAACAGCAGCCATCAGATTCTGGATGTTTGCCGGAGTCGATTCTCCGGGCACTGTCAGGAGAATAAAGCTCTTTCCGGCTCCACTCACGATGCCAGGGCTCGTTGATCCGGGACTCTGGGGCTGTTGCTGTGGTTGTTGTTGCTGCTGCTGCTGAACTAGTCTATTGATGTTCTGGACTACAGCAGAATGCTGTTCGATGCCGTACGCTGTAACAACAGGTGGGAAATATCCAGGAAGCATGTTGAGAGACAACTGGCTCACAGACCTGGAAGCAAAATAAATCTGATAACTCAATTTATCTAAATGGATCATTACTTCATGTAGTATCAAAACTTTACATAAGTTTTTATCCTTTCAGCTCGTAAATAAATATAATGCCGATATATATCAAGTGCTTAAGGTAATCAGGATTTTCTATTTGAAAGTGGTTTCACTGTATGAAAGCAATGAGTAAATTTTAAACACAAAAGAGAGTTCAAAACATAATTATTTCTAGTTCAAAATTATTTTGCTTATAAGTTATTTCGAGGAACTTTCATTGACATCAAAGAGTAGCATCGAATATTTGAATTTGATTAGTTTTTGTGTAATCACCTCCAAACTTTTCCTGTCTAATTTAACAAACGTGCTCACAGTAAAGTCAGGTTGTGTTTGCTTAACCTTTCAAATACTTTCCCGGTAAAATATTCCTGAATTCTTATGAATAATATTCAAATTAAACAATTTTTCATGTAAATGAGTACACTCAATTCACTTTTAATAGATATAACTAAATTGAATTTAATTAATCTAGAAAACGAAGATCATAAGAGTTATGCTAATACGCTAATATATAATTCTTTAATTGAAATTAATATTCATGTATTGTTGCTTGATGATATCAATATTTCCCACGGTTTTATTCTAACCGATTAATGATAATCAAATTATTAAGTTCTGATTAAAGTTTTATAACAACATATTATTAGTGTGTTTATTTTAATTTGAAATGGAATGTCTTTATTTAAATAGATTGATTCCATAGTTGTAATAAAAAACACAACTTAAGTGTTTACAAAAATACATCATTCGAATTATAGGCTTAACAAAACAAAACTTCATAGCTGGCGTAAACAAAATACTCTCGAACTGGGTGAAACTAATGAGCAATTTATAGCAACCGCTTAACGTGGGATCATTTTCATTTAATTGCAATTGTTGGCACAAATTAATGTCCTAATTAGAATAACAGAGCATATAGAGATAAATCTCTTTATTTTAAATCACAGCCAAGACACGAATAATTTACGCTGATAGTTAAATATTGTAATTTTAGTATAATATACACACACATGAGAAACTAATTGTCAGTAATCCACATTAATGCGCAAGAGGGATTTAATAAAATAGAGTTCGAATCTGTTCGGGTAGCTATTTGTAACAAATGCTGGTTGAATAAATTAATGATTTTTTTTAATATTCCTGATTAATGAAAAGTGTATGCAAAAAGTAGAATATCTTAATTCGTACAAGTTTATTACAATATATAATCGAAATATGATATTTACTTCTTAAAACAACGTCTGACACCTAGAATTATTTTGCAGAATAAAATAGTGTCGACAACTGAAGTTGATAAAACAATTTCAATGAATCGTCTAATTTTCTTTTTTAATTTGAAATCTCATACTTATTGAAATTATGTACTTACGTTTGTATATCTAAGGTATACAGTTATCAACACTGTTGTAGACACATCTATTTTACTAAGAGGGCAATAATAACATTTAGTTCACAATCTAATTGTTCTTCATGTATTTTATTGGCTTGATAAATAATTTAATATGAATGAATAATTAAATTCAGTAATTAGAGAGAAGCAGCTTAATATAGCTAATCCAAACTAAATTTTTTTAAAAAAAGAGTATCGTACATAAAACCAGACTTACTGGATATTAAATTCCATAACCCTTAATGGTTTAATGGAATGAACAAATTAAGAAGGTGTTAGTTCCAAAGTCATTCAATTCCTACTATTAGTTCACTCTCTCCCTGTATATTTATTTACATACATATATCGTGTTCAAATTGTCAATCGTTATATTTTTATTCATCCACTCAAGTTCAAATGCAGTTTTAACATTAATTCATTAATAAAATATTAAATTAATGAATAAATAGTAACACCATTTCTCTAAAAAGGAAAATTGCTCGTTGTGTCCCTGTAGTGCAATGGATAGCGCGTTGAACTTCTAATCAGAAGGTCGTGGGTTTGAGACCCATCTATGCTGACCTAATTTCTGAGAATGTGATTTCTTTTTGCTATACTATTTTGTTGGAATTAAATTTAATTAATGAATAAATAGAGTAACTAACGAAAATAATAAACCAACTCCATACATATATAAAGGAAAAAGGAAAATCGCTTTCTATTTTGCCACTTTTAATATTGTATATACATATAATTCATATGTGTATATACATATTTATATTAATTGTAATTATTTAATAAAAAGTAACTAAATTAAAATATTTCTTTGTTCACCGAAGTAGGAATTGACTTTTTGTTTGTTTGTAATGCTTGTTAATAAGTCAAAGCTCTGTTATATCCTTAGTAATTTAATATTTCGTTTCTGTAGAAATCGGCAAAAAAAAAAAAAAAATGTTTCATTCTAATATAATAATCTTATGTGAAATAAATCAAAGTTTACATAAGTAAACTCCATTACGTTATCAACAATGAAAGCTCAGTAAGTGCAGGAGCACTTGTAAGGGTAACTTTTATTTTGATGATTCACAAAAGCAGGTCAGTCAGGACAGGGACGTGATGCGAACATTTTGTGTGTGAACTGCCCTACCCTTAGACAAGAATTGCTGAGTATAGCCTTGCCTTTGATCCGGTTTCTGTCAAGATCAGATCAGTAAAGCTCACCCCTCCAACCGGAAATGCTTCTTTTGTCTTAGGTAACTGGGTGGATTCAAACAATGCCACTTGCTATTGTCTGTACACCAATGAGTTTCTAGAGCTTTTACAGATTTCTTAAAAATAAAATTCTACTGATAATTTCCCAAAATGTTTTCAAAAGCACAATTCCTGTATTTGATAAATCCCCCTTAAAGATTACATTTAATTCGTATCAACCAATGCAAAGACATTCTTTTGTGGAAAGCTTACTACTGCCTTGAAAGAGACAACACATTTACTAGCTATTATCTTGTTTCTATTTAGCTAATTTCTAATTTGTTACCAACTATAACTGAATTAAGTGTTTCTTATGTTAAAAAAAATGGCGGTATAACTCATTATTAAGGGAAAATTTATAAATTGTGTTGATTATTGTAAAATTTCTTCTCTCTTTCGACTTCAGCAATCTCTGGGCACATTTTTGTAATTTTAAGAATCATTCATGATAAAAGTAAAGTCTTTTAATTAATTGCCAAAATCATTCAGCAAAAAAAAAAAAATTCAAGCAATTGAAAATGTTATTTGACATTGATTGAGAAGTACTTGTATCATTACCACTATGTAAGAAATCCCACGGTATTCCAAGTTCTCCTCGTGCTGCTGCTGTGGCTAAATTTAGACTTTTAACCGGACATGACTGCCTTTGTGCTCATCTGTTTCGTTTTAACTTAGTGACTTCACCTATCTGCGTTTTGTGTGACACTGGACAAGACATGACTGCCGCTCATTTGGACGAGTGCTCTGCACTGAATGATCTTAACTGCATTGTGAAAAGGTATTGGAGAGCCCGTTGCCTAATGACCTGATGGTCAATAGCCTGGCATTTGTAAAATAAAAATAAAACTTGTATCATTACTTCTTATCTAATTGCAAAAATTCGTATGCGCTACATTTCTGTGCAACTTTTTCGTACAAAAACATTCATACAGAGATAGAATCGACTAATGCTATTTTATAGATCCCAGCAGATTTAACTTAAAAGTACGATGGCTGTAGAAATAGGATTGCATTTAATTTCAAGCGAGTGGGTGGTTATTAGCGTGCCACTAGGAAGCAACTAAAGGGATATTGACGATGGACCTTATAATTTTAAACCATGGTAAAATGATGAGAGGACGACACCTGAGCTGGTATAATTCACTCTCCAAACTTTCGCACTATGGCAATGTGAGTATTTTGAGCATAGACAGATTTAATATGCATCAGCCCCTCTACACAGTGGGTCTTCGGTAGAACTTGGGCTCAAACTCATGTCACGCCGTCTGCCAGTTCGTGACCATAACCACTAGGCAACTACAGTCACTAAACAGTTCAAAACAAAAATCCAGAGAATAAGTTAACCGATAAGGGTGTATATTGTGATCTTAATCCTTAGACTAGAAGTTTAAAATTACAAACAATTATTTTCCAGCAGTCTTTTACTTAGCTCTAGTGAAATATAAATTTATTATATTAATAAACTGGATAAAACCAACATTTCATAATGCATTTTTCATGAAAAAACAATTCGATTTTACTGAAAAGCGTATAAAGCCTTTTACAGAAACATATTTAAAACTATACATCGAATTTTTACATATAAGTATAAATAAATAAATTAAAAATAGTATTTACTACTGCGCAGTTACATAAAGAAATACCAAAAGTGAAAACGCATCTATATATATATCGTTTTTATGTTTCAAATGAAACAAAATGAATTAAGTGCATTAGGGTAAAACATTCCATGAAATCATTCTAAGGTATGGAAGGAACAATAGCTTGATAATTTTAGCACATTTTATACACGGAAAAAAAACGAGTTGTTTAAAACTAAACATTAAGTAACTCATTTTGGATGCGATTTTTTATATGAAAAGTACTGTATTAATAGCTTTGTTGGTCATACTTTTAATACAGATGTAATTTAAGATCTCGCGTTAGATAGTTTGAAAAGCTGTTTTACTGCCTTAATAATCCTGAGCAATCCCGGGTTTTGCATAATATTTACACAATTCCGTAAATATGTTTCAAACCTCTGTTGCAATACTTGAATCAATTGTTGCTCAATATTAGTCATCTCAACCTTTTCCCGTTTGCAGTTGAAACTACAATAATGTAAGGGATGTAGTAATGAGATGGATAAAGCTACCGTTAAATGATCCATATCTAAGAATTTCAAGACAATTATATTTTTCTTAACCTTGAAAAAACATTGGTTATAAAACAATTGTTCAATAATTCGATGAAGAGAGTGAAAGAGTGCTAACGTTGTACTATAAAGCAACACTAGGGCTGTTGGCGACGAATCTCATAATTTTAAACCTCGGTCAAGTCAACAATTCGATGAAATATTACCAGAATGATACATTCGATTACCTTTGTAAGGCAATTAAAAAGCTTCTTTTTAATAAAAAGCGCATTAAAAGTTTATTAATAAAATGACCACATTTCTTTTAAAAAAACGAGACCCGTAAAAAATATGACTAATACTTTAATAATGACCAATTTTCAAAACATTCTCCTTTTAGGGAAAATGCTTCTATTATAATAATATTTTGCCTGTATATAGCTCAGGCCTCTCTCCAGAGGCTCAACTAGAATCTTTGAAATATATAACTTAGAAGTGGGCTTATATCCATGTTTTACGACAACAGAAGAAAGAAATTTAAAGAAAAAAACACCGATAATTATTTTAATTGGTGGGAACTCTGAAAATAATGTGAATTTTTCAACAAAAAAAATTAGTTCAGACTCTCTAGAGAAGTTTTTACTATATATATGCAAAATATTATTATTTTAGAAGCATTTTTTATAAAAGGTGAACATTTCGAAGAAAGGTTATTCTCAATTAATTTTTTGCCAAAATATTGTATTTGAATAATTTTTTTTGTCAAAATGTCCTTAAAACAATTTTATACATGTATTCTAATCTTACTGACACTAAATATCATGAAAATTATCCATTTATGCGCTTTTTTAAAATCCGAACGTAGTTGGATACCTTAATAAGAGTATTTTATAGTGCTTTGTTATAAAACTATCTAAAGCCTGCTCTCATACGCATAGCGACCCTTTAGGTGTGTCTGGGAGGATGTTTGGCCCATCCGATTGGTCTGGCAGCTTACAAAAAATATTGAAATAGTTCACCGAGTATCATATATAAATATCAAGTTTTAGAAAATAAGAAAAGTTGCATGTTTTGGAAGCTTTTAAGCGTCTGTTAAAAGTTACCGCCGATGGAACGTGTCTGGCAGTACTGATTATTAATTTGTAATTATGTTGTGACGTCTTACACGTCTTTTCTTTAACAAGTCCTTTGGGTTCTTTGGGCCAGAATTAATGGCAACTCTTTTCCAACCAAATCCAAGAAACGAGAACTGAAGAAATGCAAATAATATAGGATAAATAAAGGATCTTAGAGTAAGCGGTATGGCAATGTAAAGGAATGTTAGACAATTTACATGCGTTGTGGCAGTTGATGATTATTGCAGCTCGTGGTTCAAGATTTAAGTTCTACGTGTCGTGGATAAACATATTGGTGTTCGACTAGAAGTTAAACGTCAAGCTACATACCATTGTAGATAAAGACAAGTTTATTACAGAATAATATAAGGTAGGATTGATTACTTATTAGTATATTTGAAAATTAGGCGGTTCGATTATTGAGATTGGTCTGAATTATATAGTGTGTTGCGTATTGCGTCATCGTAGATTCTCTCATATTAATTGTTGTAATTAAATTTGTTAAAAGTTTAAGTTGAATATCTTAAAGTCATATTAAGATAATGTTTGATCCGAGTTCTTTCGTTAACCCTACACCTCTAGCTCACGCTGATACTTCGAGGGATGTACTTCCAAGGAGAGGTACATCACAATGTGTTTTGAAACATACGTAAAAATAAACCTTTAGAATTAGAGAAAAGTTAGCACTCTTTTTTTACTGACCTTTAACACTTGTTACCTGTAAATTGGCCGTCGGGACAAGCTAGCAGGTATGCGCGTGCTCAAAATTTATACTAGCACTACCTTATACTATATATTTTATTTGTTAGAAAATAAGTAACGTCTGGGGGCCCTGGGATCTTGGTATATAAGTTATATGTAATAAGTACTATAAAGCGTTAAAACTCCGATATATTCATTTAGAAACACCCGGTACTTTAAAGAAAATATTTCCATTAACGATATTTCCGTCAATGAAACAATATCCCATACAGTATTAAAAACTTTTTCCCTCAGTACCAATACCTAGCTATTTTTGAACATCTGATTCTTCTATAAAGCACAATGTAAAATTTTTCCTTGCATATATCATTTTGGATAATACTTATTTGTTGAAAATAGAAAGTCATTCATCATCACGTTGCTTCACGAATTTTCAACAATTTCTGTCGAGTTTAATACTTCCGCTATTGTTAAAGTTAGTGAAACGAGATATGACAGCAAACCATAAACAATGACAGGGAATCCAAGATACATTCTATTGTCAGAACGGAATCATTCTTCTTAAAGAAAGAAATGATGCGTTGATGCATCCGGGTTACAGCCAAAGAACTAAGGTAAATTGTAAAGGCTCAACATTTTACCTAGGTGTTGCCAAAATACAACTCTAACAAACTTTTAGCACGACATTTCTAAATATAAGTACATTGAATTATTAGCTGTGCAATACGTATTCCATTGATGACGAAAAAGTTAAACACAAAATTTGGTATGTGATAGATTATACTAAGAAATGAATTTATATAACCTTCTAAATGCATTCAAATTTTGTCGGATGAATCCTACAGACCTGGACAATCCTATAATTTATTTTTGAGTTCACAATTGATAAAAATTATATTATTGAAAAGCTTTAATATAAACATTTCTTGATAAGAGTAAAAAACCTCCTGGTCTTATCCTAAACTTAATACAGTAATACTTCAAAGTTGAGTAGAAGAGGGGTTGGACTCAGAAGCGCACACAGGAACTTTTCAAGGGGGATCTGGGGTCGAAAGTTCACCATTCTTGTATCATGCTCCTTTTGATTTTGTCGATTTTCGAGAACAAAACACAGTAAAAAACTAATTATTGAATAAATAATTAGCATTGATTAATAGAATTAATCATTAATAACAAATACTTAATCAAATTTTACGTACTATGTACTTAGAATTATAATCAATCGGAAAAAAACCAAGGGCTTGGGGGGGTCCAGACCCCCAGGACCCCCTTGTGTGTGCCTCTTGTATATATATATATATATATATAATAATAAAGTTTCATGAAGGGTCTTAAGAAATCCTTGTTACTTACGATACAAATTAGTTTTTCTTTTCACGTAAGATTTCTTCATAACACAAAACCGAAAGCTTTATTCTTCTCTTTGGTTCATTTTATTCACGAATCCCTTTTTAGAGTCTATTTACTTTGAAATCCCTATTCCCTCATTTAGAAAAATGAAGAGCCTCTGTTAATTTCGGGAATGTTATAAAACTTATCACAAAGGTAATTATTCAGAATCATCTTCGACTTCAACTGTTGCTGCCTTTCACTTATGTTATCAAGTGCAAGCCAATTGATAGAAAGTATCGTATCAAGAAGTAAATTTTAACCGAGTATTTACGCCCCGAGCGGAGCAATCATGCACGTGTGGATTTACAAGTTGAGAACATATAAATCAAAATATTACTGTAATTTTATTACTTATTTCTTGGATATAATCAAAACATGCGATTTCAATTTCGGCAATAAAATCATATCTTAGACTCCATAACAAAAAATTCCATACTACATTGATTTTAAGAGAGTAATTCGAAATTCCCAGAATTTTGTATATTGCCGATTTCTATCCAAAGCTATTATAGGTGTTGTTGTTGCTTATCTCCATGTCTAGCCAAGCCAGACCAAGTCCATGATCTCATTCACTCTCAAAAAGTCCAACACCATTGGATGGTCTTCATAAAGATCTTGTTTTCTAAGCCCCAGACACAGTAAAGAATGTGTTCTGGAGATGCCTCGTAGGTAGAACACCTTATACAAGTTGTAAAAACTTAATTTCCATCCCTAAAAGTCAAAGTTTGGAGGTGGCCACTCCGGTTACCATTTGATTGGAATCTGATCATGAAAAATACTTTATATTTAATAACGAGAAAATCTTCAATTTCGAATCGTTCTTTAAAAAAAAAAAAACACACACACATACACGCTTACCTGGCATTGCTTAGGGGCAGGAGTTGCTCCGTGAGGCTTCCGTTATTGGGGATAGGATGGCTATGAAGAGGGTGATCGTTCTGCACAGGACGACTCTTACCGCCCCCTTCGGAATGCCTTCGGACACTCTGTTCATTGCCACAGCAGTGTAAGATGGATCCTATAAGAACGAGAATGACACCCACCCCTGACACGATGAGCCACAGAGGATCCCACCTATGGAAGGCAAGGAAGACCCCTCCCGTCATGAGCACGCACGCCAAGATGCCCAAAAGCACCGAGGTGAAGACTTGGGGGTTGCAACATGCCTTGGGAGAATCTTCTTCCGAATTATATTCCTCTTGGCAACGACAGCTTCCACCAACACTCGACTCCACCATGGTGTAGCTCGTCTCATCCGACAGGTGGGGGCAGGCGACACCCTGAGAGCAAAAAAAAAATTATTATCCAGTTGAAAACACATATAATTTTAGTGCAAGTATATAACATCATAAAAAATTTATCGTGTGATTCTTTTTGTTTTTCAAATTTGAGGTTGATCAGCAATCTGCAGCAGGGGTGTCCAACACGTGGCCCACGGACCGCATGTGGCCCGCCAGTGCTTGAGTTGCGGCCCATCAACTCTTTTAAAAAAATTTAAGTATCAGGTTTATGATGTTCCTCCCCTTGGGAAAACATCTCTCGGAGTATCAGTGTGAGTTAGAGGTGTTGGATTAACGAAAGAACTAGAAGGAATCATTATCTTAATATGACTTTATTAAGATATTCAACTTAAACCTTTAACAAATTAAATTATAATAATTAATGTAAGAGAATCTACGGTGGTAAAATACGCAACACACAATATATACAGATAATAAGACAATCTAATTCGGATCACTATCAATAACCGAATAGCCTAACCTCAACTCCAATACACTCACAGATTCTAATATTAAATAGTCAATCCTACCTTATCTCAGAGAGTCTGAAGATTCAATCAATATTGTCCTATGCTCAATCTTGTCTTTATTTGCATGCACTGGTGTGCAACTGGTGGTCAAGCGTTTGTGGCTTATCCGCATAGACCAATGACTTTACATAGCCCCACAAAAAATAGTCTAGCGGTGTTAAATCACAAGATCTTGGAGGCCAATTCACAGGTCCAAAACGTGAAATTAGGCGGTCACCAAACGTGTCTTTCAATAAATCGATTGTGGCACGAGCTGTGTGACATGTTGCGCCGTCTTGTTGGAACCACAGCTCCTGGGCATCATGATTGTTCAATTCAGGAATGAAAAAGTTAGTAATCATGGCTCTATACCGATCACCATTGACTGTAACGTTGTGGCCTTCATCGTTTTTGAAGAAGTACGGACCAATGATTCCACCAGCCCATAAAGCGCACCAAACAGTCAGTTTTTCTGGATGTAACGGTGTTTCGACATACACTTGTGGATTAGCTTCACTCCAAATGCGGCAGTTTTGTTTGTTGACGTAGCCATTCAACCAGAAGTGCGCTTCATCGCTAAACAAATTCGCTTATGAAAATCGACCATTATTTCGAAATAAAATTGCACAATTTGAAAGCGTTGTTCAGGCGTGAGTCTATTCATGATGAATTGCCAAACCAAACTGAGAATAAATCACTTGACAGCTGTTAAATCGGTCGCCATCTTGGAAAGTAATGCCAACTTAAACTTCTATACCTGGGAAAAAACACTCTGTATAAACATTATTATATTATCTATGTCTGTATACACATGAAAAATAATGAAAACAATAATAATAATTCATTTTGTTTAAAATTTTCACTCCAATAAACGTTTTTTTTTTCAAATCTGATATAAATGTACTTATTTTTATGCACGGCCCACGAGATTATAATGTTTTTCCGAAGTGGCCCTCAAGGTCATTTAAGTTGGACACACCCCTGATCTGCAGCACGGAATTGGAAGCTCAAAAACTCCTAAGATCCAGACCATTTTTCCTGCACTCAAACTTGACAAATCAGAACGCTAGGAACCAACAACTCTCCACTAATAGAGAGTGAAACATTCGTGACATTCTGTTTCCGGGACAAGGCTCTGATCAATTTCTTTACCTTCAATTCAGGGCAACGAACCAGAATATTAAAAGACATATATTGATTTTCCGTATCAAAGAAGATACTGATATTCCCATATAATTTTGCGGGTCACGCTTTCATTGCATTACATGTAATTTTATGATTATCTAAGTGTCTCGAAAGATGCTGTTTCCCCGTTGAATCCTTTTTCTTGTATTTTAAGACATCGAAAGTTGTTTCTTCTGTTCTTTTACAAAAATACTTTGCTAATGTAACAACTTAGGCACGCCACGCGGTTAACTTTGATTGTAATCAACGATTTTACGTAAAAAACAAGTAATGTAAAAAAAAATTTTAAAAAGTCAGTTTCTACTTAGGTCACCAAAGAAATATTTTATTTTAGTTTCATTTTATTAAATAATTACAATTAATATAAATATGTACATACATATGAGAGAATCATAATATTAAGTGACAAAATAGAAAGCGATTTTCCTTGCAATTTTCCATTTTCCTTTCTATATAGGGTGTTGGATTATTTTTTTGTTTGTTAGTTTCTGTTTATTCATTAATTAAATTGATTATAATAAAATAGTATAGTAAAAAACTAAATCACATTCTCAGAGAAATTAGGACATCTGAAGTGGGATTCGAACCCACGACCTTTGGATTAGAAGTCCAACGCGCTATCCACTGCGCTAAATGGACACAATGAACAATTTTCCTTTCTATATATGCAGTTGGGCTATTATTTTGTTTGTTTCTATTTATTCATTTTTCAATTTAATTAATGAATTAATATTTGAAAAAACCGTATTAACATCAAGTGGCATCCACTACAAGTTTAAAAAAGTGTATTTGAACTTGAATGGATGAATAGAAAGTATTTTATTGACGATTCAAAACTTGAACAAGATATATATACATAGGGAGAGAGAACTAATAATAGGAATTGAAAAAAGCTTACAAATCATTAAATTGGAGAATTTTTGCACTTTAAAATAAATTTTAAATTAATTTTTAGTTTGCGCAATTATATAATTATAATGATGGGGTTTTTTTATAAAGTCTTTTTTTTTTGTAAGTGTAAAGCTTTTATACTTAACCCTTTCACGACTTGGGGAACATTCCCCCCTCATTTTAAAATTGGTGATTGTCGTATTTCATTATTATCTTTCTTACATGCGTTTTTTATACTGAATGTAAAAATGGAACGTATATATATGCGGAACACAATGACGTAAACGGGAAAGTTTGAAAAAAACCCTGCCAAATAAATTGGCACAAATGATAAAATATTCAAGGGCGTGTAGTAATATATCACGGTGTTTTCTCACATGTTTTGAGTTATTCGGTATGTATAATTTCGTGCAATAATAAAGCATATTTTGATAAATAAAACAAATGTCTGAGATAAAAAGCACACTGATCTAAATTTAATTGACATATTGATTCCAAAAAACTACACATTGTTACGTATTTTTCTTATGATTTTTATTTATTTTACATTTAAATCAACTAAAATAAACAATTGTACATTAATATTTACTTTTAGAAACCTTATGATCCGATAAAGGTAAAGAATGCGACTAATTTTAAATTTTGTGAATTAGATACACAATAAGTGTATCTGTCTTAGTAAGATCATAATCCACAGATAATTTCATATTCTCCGAAGAACAGGGATTTTCATACTGCATGCCAACTTGCAAAAGTGGTAAGACTGTATTATTATGTTATGATAGCTGTCCATGTCTAGGCCTAAGCCTAACCATAAACAATCATTCAACTCATTTAGCCGAAATGCAGCCATCAGTCGAACCGGTTTAGCCCTAGGTTTTTTAGATTATGAGTCGAGCACATTTATTTGTTTAAAACTACCATCTGGACAATTATTTGACAATATACTGTCTACTTTTAAAGATCTCAGATAGGGCCTCCTCTTGCATAGGGGCCCAGGGCCTCAAAAAATCTTCTCTGGGCCTAGGCCATCTTAGGACGTCTTTGGTTTTTGCGGTTGCGGTCGTCTGTGCAGGCTTAAATATGAGCGGAATCTCGCCGCTAAATGCAATAATTTGTCTAAAATATGTAATAAAAAATGTCGTACATCAAGTAAACCGTTTAGTTTTGTTTTGTGCATGATTCCTATATTAGAAGGGAAGGCAACAAACTTTTCTTTCTTTTGAGCACAAAGCAGTATAATAATTGTATTGTACAAAGATAACCATCTAACTGGTTCACCTGCCTCACTGAAAAAAAAATGCGTTTCTATATTTTAATGCAAAAGCTGTAATTTGAATAATAACTACATCAGATATCATTGTTTTATTTGTACTTTATTTTTACGTCAACATTTGCCATTAAACCCTTCCGGGTTTTTCCCAAGGTGAGCTCAGGCAGTCGAAACGAACCACCCTGTCTCATTCCGAGTGCAGCTTGGGCACTGCGAACATTTACACTGTGCAATAGGTTTTTCTCGAATTATTTAACATATGATTTTCATGGTTTCGTATAGTTGTAAAGTACCACTCGGGGGGAATTTTCTGCAAAAAAAGGTCGTCCTACTGACCTCCCCCCTCCCTCCACCTTTACGTTTGTCAGAGAGACATCTTGTTGACCACATTCCCCCAACGGAGAAAAAAAGTAATCCAACACGACAGTGTATTATTTGTTAATCGAAGAGAAACATTAACGTATCCGATTACCTTCGAAAATTCACATTATTTTCAGAGTTACCACCCATTGAAATAATTATTGGCGTTTTTATCTTAAAATTGTTTCCCTCTGCTGTCGTAAAATATGAATTAACCCACTTCTAAGTAATATATTTCAAAAAATTCTAGTTGAGCCTCTGAACACAGGTCTGAGCTATATACACGCAAAATATTATTATAATAGAAGCATTTTTCACAAAAGGAGAACATTTGGAAAAAAGATTATTCTAAGTTAATTTTTTGCCAAAATATTGTATTTAAATAATTTTTTTTTGTCAAAATGTCCTTAAAACAATTTTATGCATATATTCTAATCTAAGTGACACTAAATATCATGAAAATTGTCCATTTATGAGCTTTTGAATATCACGGTTCCGAACGTAGTCGTAGGGAAGAAGAGAAATAAGATTCTACTGTCCAGCTTGTGCAGTACCGTGTTCTCGAATTTATCATACACAATCAAATTTTAATTATTAATTTCCTAATTACTTATGTAAATGCAAAAAATGTAAATAAAATTTGTAATTCAAGAAAAAAGCTAGGTAATCCAAGCTTTATATTTTGAAGCTGAATTTTGACTCCCAAGTCTAGGGATTTCTGCCATACAGAAAGCCAACTTTACAGATAAATGTCTCAATTATTGAAATGGATTTTTTTACATTAATTTTTAGGAAATTTTTTATGCGAATGGTACTACTATGTTTAAAAAGATATGTATGTTTGAAAATAAGCATAAAAAAATGACATTTTTTTTATCCATAATCCAGAGATAAAATGACATCAAGTTAAGGATATCAAATTTAAATTTACAATTTTCGATTATGGATTGAAATCGAGCTATTCACTTGGCGGTTCAAGGCCAAGTTTTTGGTATAAAAATGGACCCATAAGCACGGTAAGTTTGGTGGAACCACTAATCTAAACAATAGTCATTTTAATTATTACTTTCATCAAATCATCATGTATTCACATTGGGCTGTAGATCAGATAGAACTAAATTTTAGTAGATTTATGGCATTTCAAAAACCCATGATTGTTTTAGACTAAACAGCAACGTAAAACAATCTCCGGAATGATATTTTATTTCTAAAGAATATACATATTGACGGACTAAAATATGCATTCTCAAAAATTCCCATGCTTACGATAAAACCATATAAAATAGATAATGAGCTAAATTCATATGATGTCATAGTCACACGATAACTGCACAATCACGTGCTTCTATCCAATTAGTTGAAATAATGTGACTTCAAGTGATATGATAAATGCAATCACGTGTTTCCTGCCAATCAGTTCATGCGCTTCGCTGTTGCCTAATTTTGTTTCTTTTACATAAACGTATTTGTCAGCAATAATAACGCTCATAGAAATACAAAAAAACTAGTTTTAAAAATACACGTATAATCTGAGGTTGTTTTTTTTAATTTTGAAAAACTTTCTGAAGGATATTAATATTTGAACATCTTTACCAAGTTATAAAATCCGAAATTCTATGTTTATGTTACAGGTCTAAAAAAATCTAATGTCAGTTTTGAATTCCAAGGAGAACACGTAGTTATATTTATCATGCGACCATCGTGAGTTGAATCAAACCTACTGCAGAAAATTATGGCTAATGCGATAACACCGTGATAACATTTCAGAATTATTAGTACTTAATAATCGAGAATATAAGGCAATATAAAGTTCCCAGTTTTATCTAGAAAAAAAATCTTTAAATACACAGTACATTAAACATCGCTCGGAAAAATTTCTGGTGTAGAACGAACTTCTCACAAACGATATGACATGCGCCAGCGAACAAAATACGCAATAGAGATTACTGCAACGATAGTCCAATTTACAGACTCCATTCTAGTGTTACACTGTGGTCGGTACGATAAAAACCCCAAACGAAAACAGAATCCCTTTGTTTTTTAAACAGTAAAAGGTCGTTTGAATTCTAAACTCCCGTCCTGTCATTTGTGTGTATTAAGTCTATCAATTATATGTAATTCGTATGGAATCTTTTATTTTCCCTCTCTCTCAAAGGGAAGATCATGTTTGTTTTCTTGTAATTATAAAATTCTTACAAATGATCATACATTACATAAGAAATTATGTTTCGAATTTTTATTTTCCCACACAGCCTACGGCTTTATGTTGTTGTTTAGATCATTAGAGATTCACTGTTAAATGAACAATAACGGTTTCATTTAAATGCACATGACATAATTCTCAGTTCTAATGTGGCCTAGATATTACATTACCAGGCGATGATTCGTTGATTGTTTTTTAATGGTGATTTTCCCTTTGAAAAAGGATCTAGGGATTTTCGTTCCAACATGCTTTCTTGACTAAAAGAAAGAGATATAAGGAGACATTTGATTTGAATTTCTATGAAATCAAAGCAAATTTCTATTTCTATTCTCTGGATATTTTCATTAAATGTGGAAGCAAATCAAAACCTAATACTTTAAAAATTAAGTTGGGAAATTTAAATAGAAAGCGAAACTCAAAAAATTGAATAGATTTTTTTTAAAAAAAAATCAAAATAATATCCTTTTTTTTTTTTTTTGATAATACGATAAGGAATACGAATAAAAATGGCTTCTATAAAATAATTTCGAATAATCCAAACGAAAAAATTCAAAAACTGTTCAAATATTTTCTTTTCCAGTTTTCAGTAATAAGCATAGTTTTAGATTTTACATATTTCCACAGAAATTCAAGGCATCAAATTTTGTTTCAACATTCTGTTTAAAGATGTCTTTGATTATCAAATATAAAAATGTATATCAAGTATCAAAAATCTAAGAAATATTTCCGTGCATAAAGTTGCAAAGTGTATGCAAATGATTTATCTTTCGTAAAAATGTCACCAAAAATTAAAAGTTTATGAACATTTGTTTACTACGAAACAAAAATAACGATTTCAAAAAAAAAAAAAATAGAATTATTTTTCATTCAATATATCAACGTAAAGTTTTGAAACAGAAAGAATATTATGACATCAATATAAAAAAGCATAGAAAACATCAATGTGTAATAACCGAAAGACTTAAATTGCTGCCCAATTTAAGGTAATTGTGAATGAAATGTATCAAAATTGTCCTGCTGATTAATTTACTAACATCACAACACGCAAATATTTTTTACGTGTGTTCATATTTAGCATATTATTTATAATTATACAGAATAAACTGGCATCCATTGCGAAAATATAAAGAACAGATAAAACTGCTTGCAGATCAGTAAGTTTGCCTTTTTTAAATCTGAATCGTTTATCTCATAACCTGAACCACATCAACTTGGCTAATTCTGAAAGAAAATAAAGACGATAGAATGCGCGAAGGCTCTATTAATTCGAATTCCCACAGGAAAATACTTATATTCGTTGAAGTGTAAATCCATCTATTTTAGAATTCGATGTATTAATTTGAGAAAATTTATATTTGTGTGTTATAACTACAAGACATTTTTTAGTGACATAACACGTGATTACAGCACTTTTTTCATACATCATTTTGACACTGGCATTAGATCCACCATTTCCATTTACAGTACCATGACTTTAATATGCCTTTGCGTAGAGAAAATTTTTTAACGATACATATCAAAATAAGTTTGGAACAATCATACGTATAAAAGGTGTTTAAATCCAAAATAAAACCCTTTTTAAAAGATTTTACACACAAAAGTATATTATTTCAATAATAAATCAATTTATTCATAGTGTATAGTAAAGTACACAATTATATATACGAAACTACATTAATTATTATCTAATATATCAATATATAGCTTTAATTATACACACGTATATATAAACCTTAATAGATAAATTTATTTGCAATAGCCAAATATTGTATTTATTTTTGTTTTATTTATAATTTATTTCTATCTGTTATAAGTTAAATTTTAATACTAACCTTTTTTTCTGTTTCAAATTTGTGTTTGGATTCTGATTACTAATCTTAGTTTTATCTACAATGATGACTTCTTCTTACTCTTATTTATTTTCTCTACAGCCCAGTAGTATAGGTAAATTACAGGTGAAGGTAGGCTGGCCTCGAAATAATGTTTAAACCTGCAATCTTAGCAGCTAGGGCTAAGAGTTTGCTATTGCACAACTGTGGCTGAGTTATTTATAACTATTTACTTTTTTTTTGCTTTGCTTCTTAAGATTTACAAATATCTAGTATGTATGTATTATTGATTCAATATATATATATTAGAGAATTATAACCAAATAATTTAATTTTAAATAATCTAAAACAATATTAAATTGTAATACTATCTTTTTCTCACACATAAATACGGGATTTTTTTTTATTTGAGTATGTAAACAAGTATTTGAAGTTTATATATTCTTAAAATTATTTTTTAATATTAAATTTTACACATGCCACGAAGTTTAATTAAAATTTCGAATCTGTAGATTCTATATGTTTTTTTTAGTTGGAAACACTGGATTAGAGCTTTTTTTTCTTTTTTCTTTTTTGTAAAAGAATACCTCCAATAACTCTCGAGAATGGAGTGTGTGTTTGTAAGTTATATGACTCGAAAATGAAAAGGGAACGTTTGTTTCATATGCAATGAAATTTCTACAATTTTATGTATATATATAATTAGATTAAAATTCAATGCATTCTGCCCACTCTGTATGTAATAAATATAGATTCAAGGTGCTATATAAATAGAAAAGAGGAACAGCTATATGAGGAGGAAGAGGGACTCTCTTTAAAAATAAAATACTTTAAATTAATTCCATTGCTTAACTTTCGAAATCTACGTAAACATTAAAACAAATACATATCCACAAACTTCCTACAATTACGATTTCTTTTTGTTAAAATTTTTGTGTGATTGTTTTAAGAATATTTACGTAACATAACAAGATATGAAAGAGCAAAGAATTTATGAATTCTAATTCGATAAATATAAGGTTAAAAATATTTAGTATTCGTCCAATAATTGCTTCTCCATCCCCCCCCATTTATTGACAATTCCAAAATATTTTTTGTTTCTTGAAAGATATCTATTATATGAATCCACATAAATTTTAAATCACGCTCGTCATAACAAAACAGTAAATTTTGGCAAATAACATCCAAAAACTTCTCATTCCTATTCGATTGAAATTTTAAAAAAATCATTATTCACATTACTAGTTAAAAACAAAAATAAACAAAAAAAAAATTTCAACTTCGTACTTAATTACACAAAGGCAAACACAAAAATTTAATTTTTAATATTTTATACATGCATGCATAATTTCTAGATTAGTTTAAATATTACAATAGCCCTCCCCCTACTTCTATCGGAATAACAAAAGCTGCGTTTCTTTTTTTTCTTTCTTTTTTTTTGCTTTTTTTTTTTCAAAAATAGTAATATATATTTTACAAATATATTATTATTATTATATTAATTATTACAAATTATAACAGAATCAGTACTTTAACATAAAACAACAAAATTGTCAGTTTCGAATACTCGTTATAGGGATTATAGAATCATGTGTATGCAAATGAAAAATCTTACCATGATTTTTTCTTAGTTCTTATAATTCCATAACAGCAGCACGTGCACATCGGGTTAAGCGAACATCACGAGCGCTCTCGGGAGCTCGAAATGACATCATGAAACACTGATCTTGGGGCAAATGACACTTGACTACCGTTCGCGGCGAAACAGAAACCCGAGTCGGTGTGACTTCCAGGGAAGCAAGCCTCCAGAGGAGAAAAAATCGAACACCGAACTTAGAGCACACAAATATACTGTTAAAAAAAAAATCTCTGGAACGAAGGACATAAAGAATAACAGAAGTCTTTCACTTGCGAGAGGACCCCCAACTTCCGTTCCGGTGTAAACATGTTGAATGCCGACAGATGGCGCTGCGGTTTGTGACCTCGGCTAACAATAAAGGAGAGAGTGGGTTCAGCTTTTATTCTTATCGTTTTTTTGTTTTTTTTTTTGCTTCAGTTTCTCTCATTAGGGTTTACTTTATTTATTTTCATTCGTCGCCGTGCTGGGATTTCGACAGAAATTAATAGGTAGGTTAATAGTTCGTCATGGCTTGGAATCAGTTAATTCAAACTAGCATTTTCCACTTCGGATATAGATAAAATATAAAGATGGTATAAAAAATTTCACAGTGGAGATAATTAATGTTATCATTTTCTTCTAATTATTAGCATAATGGTTAAAATTACAGCGACCGTGTTGTATTTGCTTATTTTTTTACTGGAAGGATATTCCCACAGCTTCAGCGACTCCAATGAGAATTTTTTTTTTCGTTTTGCGTTTGCCAAGTGGTCATTGTCACGAACTCGTGGTCGTCGTAGTTTCCGTCTAGTTGTGGTTTCTAGTCCTGATGTCACTAAAGACCCGTGGTGTAAGGGTGAGGTTCACTTTGAATCAGTCGAGGTTCAAAATCCCCGCTTCGGCATGGTGTGGAAATTTGAAGAACCAGGTGCCAACCCCAGTGGCGTAAGCACGAACATTTGAGCCCCCTACAAAGTCAGGTTTTGAGTCTCCTAGAACCCTGGGCTCACCGTGATACGGGGGCGTACGTTACCTTTGTCAATTGACGAGGATGACACAGGCTGGCTCCAGTGTCGTCCTCGTCTATTGACAAAGGTTCGAGTGAATGAGTGCATATTAACGTCGCCCTGTTCAGCTACACGAGCTTTTGGCGACGGACCTCGCAATTTGAATAATGGTCAAGTGCCGAGTGCGACACCTGAGCTGACACCCCTCTCTTCTACCACACCAACGGGAGGACATCTGAGCTCTCGACAGATTTAACGTCCATCGCCCCGCTACACGGTGTGTCTTCAGTGGTACTGGGCTCGAAATCATGACATGCCAGCCATGAGTCCGCTACCTAGACCACTAGGCTACCGCGGCCACGACAGTGGTTCGAAATTAAGAAGTCTGTAACCAGGACTTCTTTTGATTTTTAGCCTTATAGTTCTGAGGTACCTTTGGTTTAATAATTCTATGTCCTTTGGGCGAACTCGGTCTTTGTTGACCTTCAGAGTGTGACATAAATAAACAATCAATCAAAATCCTTTTTTCCCTCCCTCAGAAAATATTTAAGTACTTACGCCGTTTTTTTTTTTTTTTTTTTTAATATTGCATTGACTCTTAAAAAGAGTTTCAAAAAGTATATATAATTTAAATATCTTAAAGCATACATTTTTCTCTTTAACATTTCAACATATTTCAAGAGTTTAACTAGTTAGGCTTGTACCTATACACAAATATTTTTCCTAAAATATCGATTACTCTTGCAAGAAGAACAAAGAACTTCCAAAAGATCTTGAACAGAATCTAAGAAAAGTTATAGAAAGTATGTATGGTATATATAGGTATACGAGCAGAATATTAATTGGTATTATTCCATTAATTTGGTTTCAGGCGATAACACATTAAGTGTTTCTTACTATTTATACAGACGAATACCACCAATTGTTATAATTTCTCGTTGTTCTTACAACTATTTTCATTACGAATTCAGAAAAATTATTAACTTAGTATTTTGTGTGTGCCGTCGCCAAGTATCCGCTTGGCGAAATTTGTACCTAGATAATTGAACAGTTCCGAATAATTTAGGGAACGATGAGCGAGTTAGTGAATGTTTATTAGTATTGTACTTTGAAGGAAGTGGTGTTTAGCGAACTTATGAGCTGAGCAGAAAAAGGAAGTCTTTAGGCTGTTTTCGGTAAAAGTACGAGAGCTTGAACTAAACGCGAGGCACATTTTCAGAGAGGAAAGTGCCTCACAATTTCCATGGAAATTTGCTATGTTATAACTCATACCTCTGTTAACAATATAGTGTTTTTAAAAATTTCAAAATATTCCATGAATGCTTTCTTTTTCGTTTTAATACGTGAAGGCATAGCCATTTAACATTACTGTGTAGGAGAAAAAACGCGAAACACATTTTACAACAGAAAAAATGATCCAACTCGGTTAAAAATGGGAAGTATGATAAAAAATGCTGCTCTCTAAAGGATAGTGAAGCCAGAAAATCATATAAAATGTTCATTTCTTTTATATCTGAAAAAATGTTCCAAATTTGTGTTCTATTCTTTAACATTAACCGAAAACAGCCTTAAGTAATCAACTAACAGATAAAGACATGTGACGTATTCAGAATCGAACTCATTTAAAGTTTACTCACAGAACGGGGGGAAAAAATGCATTTTTTAAAAAGGGTTTTTTAATTTCCTGGAGTATAATTAGATGTAAGACTTCTTAAATAGAAAAGTCTTATCTGAATTTCCGGATGGCATGATCGATTTCATTCGACTCCCGCGTAATTAGGTTGCACATTCATAAGTTTTTCACAAAAGTAACTGAAAATCGAGGAGGATACGCGAACTTTTAGCAGGCTGATAAAAGAGAAAAAATAAAGGTCATCGTGTAAAAGTTCGTTTCATGGATTTAAATCGATTGAATATTAGGAAATTTTTAAAAAAAGAAAGAAATGAGCTTATTTTCAAGACAATCGGGTTTATAGCAGCAACCGGGTCGAATTTTTACGATGTCATTCCTCTCCAGCCAATAGAACATTTTAGAAACAGAATTTTGCAAGAAACATAAGAGTGTTAAAAGGTTTTTTTTCTCGTTGATATACTTAATACATAACTATAAAGTTTTCAAAAATATTTGGTATTCAGTAATTTCGATGTTAAGTAATAAAAATGAGAGAAAGAAGTAATAATTTCACAGGTCTCAAGTTTTGCATTGATTATCAAATGATAGAGGAAAATTGATATTATAAATGTCTTAATTTTCTCAAATTTCTCGAAGAAAAAATAAAATCTTAAGATACAGAGCGGATATCGACCTTGCCAATAGATCAAAGACGAAAATTGAAGAAGTTGATTTACAGTTGGATAGAAAATTAGCAACTGGAAACGTTAATGCCATATTTTTTTCCTAAGTTTTATTAGTTATTTTCAAGTGAATTTTCTCTAAGCTAGTTAATGCGAGTCATTATTTACCAATTTCTGAAACAAATGAACTCATAGCTAAAATTATGCGTTAAAATTTTGAAGGAAGTCCCAAGGAAATACATTTTTAACGAGTTACGGAGTTACGAGATTTGGATTCCGAATTCGCGCTGGTCAGGGTAGCGCAAATCGAGGTATTACTGTACTTAATTTCCGGATAGAGATTAGGTTTTAACTTAAGAATTGTGTGAGATTTCTTATAAAATCACGAGGGTTTCAGTTAAATTTATTTATCACAAATGTAAACTAAGCCAGGATAGTTTTTTTTATAAAAATATTGTTTTTATTACATAAAAAAATGTGTCTTGGTTTAATTTTATTTTATTACTCAAATTTTTTTAATGATATTTCTTTTTTGTTGAATTGAGACTTGTAGAAAAATAACTCTTTTTAACTGTTCTTTGGCCCCTTCTATAAATTAAAAACTTTGTCGAAATCAAAATATTTTATGGAACCTTCAAAGATCATATTATGCTTAAGAAATTCGAAGCAAAATGCATTTTAAAAACACAAAATTTTGTGATTATTTGGTAATTCGATTCTAAGTACTAAAAGAAAGAGAAAAACTTCGAAAATACTGAAAAGTTAGTTTTATGAGTGCGTGTATGGCGAAATGTGTCAAAAAAAAAATACGGCATTAAAATATATCCCGCAACAAATATTTCTGCACAATACGACAAATAAAAAAGTAGCTATTCAGTGAATTCAAAATGTAGGTTATCTAAAATCAATGTTATTTTTAACAACACGAATTCTTCAAATACTATATAATATATATAGATTCCAATGCTAAACAAATAAACAATAGAATCCTTAGCTTAACATTTCAAGAAGGGACGTAGCAAACATAATTTAAGTTTTAACTTCAAACATTAACTATAAATGTACTTTACCTTCCACAGAGGGATCTTTGGAACATATATTTACTTATATTGCTCTTAATGCAGGTTTTATTGTTTAAAAAAAACATAGTATGAGTACAGTTCATTTCAGTGCAGAGGATTGGTAAAACAATTTTCATTACTCGAGAAAATAAAACTCTTACAAGTGATATTATAGATAGTTCTCTCTAATTATAGAGAAATTACTAAATTTATATTTGTGGAAAAAAATAAAATAGAGCACAATAAGGAATTTTGAGAACCTTTTTGATACATTATTGCAAAAACAACGTTTTGAATTAATAAATTTGATGCCATTTTTGAGTTACTTGAAAAAAAACGAGAATTTATTCACCGCTATATAATAAATGAGGTTATTCTTCAATCAAACGCATTGTTTCGAAACTCTTATTCGTAAGTTTATTTTATCAATTTTGAAAAAGAATTTATTGTTTTTATTCAACAGAATTCTAAATAAAAACACGAATTCAGTTCAGTTCCGTTTGGATTTAGGACAGCACACAGACGAAAAATATTTCGATAGGACTATGTTCATGAGTGCAACTTAAATGTATTGAGGTCGGCTGAATAAAAAATACATTCATATGAAATACTAGGTATTGCTTCGCTAGATTATATTTTTTAAATTTTGGATTTGGTCTTCAGAAAATTTATTCATCGCAATTCGACAAAAAAAAAAAAAAAGAATACACTCGCTTTTGTTGGTTTCCGATATTTGTGTATGAAAGAAGGAATTTCGAACAAATGCTAACAGACGCAAGACACAACTTCTGAAATTCGTTCTTAAAATCAAAAACAATCTCAGCCTCCTCCCCCCCCCACCCCGAAATCAAATAGTATTGTTGAAATATCAGCTCAAATACACAAAATAAATATGCCTGATTATTTAAAACATACATTATTCAAATGTAGTAACAATAAATTCGAATATTTTTAGTATAATTAATCAAATATATTTTAACAAGTCTGATTATATTATTATCTAAACAAAAATTACTGCAAAAAATATTGTTTAAAAAACTAATTTTTTGGCAACACGGTTTGCGTCTCCCCCCGTTAGGGTTGTTGTTTGATCATCATAGTTTTATTCAATGTAGGTCTTTATTTTATCTGTGTGTGTTTAGATATTTTTAATTAAATTTATACTAATTTAGTGTCTTTTCCTGTTGCAGGCTGCCTAATATACTTATGATGGTATTTTGTAAAATGCTTTATTGTATTTGAAATAATTTTGGGGAGTTGTCTCAGAGCCCGTAGAGCAGAAACTTGCTACTGCTATTATATTTATATGATAATTTTTATTCGTATTTTCATTTATTCATTTTTATTTATCTCTTAAACTTGTTAATTTTCTCTTTTAGATTAAAATATGCTGGTCTTCAATCGTTCTTTTTCATAAACCCAAATTTCAGATTGTTTAAAATTATTTATAATGTGAGCTCTCTCTCGTTAAGAATATTATTTTATATTTTTGGAAACCTACTTGCACTGGGTTTAACCCTCCTTTGAAAAATATACTTGCTATATTAGCCGAGTTTTATTTCCTATAAACTTAACCCGTGTGAAGAACATGTACTTCAGCTAGCAGCCAATAAACCTCAATATACCTGATCGATTGTCAAATGACAAGATCGACGTTTGAACCGGCACCCTACTCTCCTCATCCACTTGCTAACGTAAAAACGTTCCTTTATTCCAATAAAGTGCTGAATATTTCTATTGTAGCCGGCTGTGTGGTGTAGTTGTTTTAGCACTCGCCTTGTACGCCCAAGATTGCGGGTTTGATCAAGGCCCAAGTCGGTGAATTGTCATGATGCAAAAAATCGACAACGTCTAAGTCGTATGATTATGTGGTATGTAAAAGAACCCTTGAGTGCATGTTTGACTTAGGTGCTCTAGGCAAAATTAAATTCCAAAACACACATCGTCAGAGCTCAGGTGCCTTACCTCTAGGCAGGAAACTGAGCGTCGAAATTACTTGCGCCAATTGGTATATCATCTATATGGTGCCACACTAAAAAAAGATACCAGCTACCGGAGAATGTACTACTTCTGCAGTGGTATAATACCAATCCGCAGCCCTATTAGAAATAAAAAAAATATTTCTATTGTACTGTTAGTGAAATAGATAACTATCCAGTGTAAAATTTTTAAATAACAGAAAGAGAGATTTATATAAAATTTGAGTGAATTTTTCTTAAAAAGTGATTGTTACTTTAGGATAAGACACTTCGGATCATCAAATGATTTCGTGAGCGAATTTTAAAGTTTTAATACAAAAAAAGCAAATTTGAAATTTTAATATCGTAAACTTTAAATAAGATTCGTATCAGTAAATTGCATTTAAGAAAAACTCACAAATCTGACTATATAAAATTAACCATAAAAGAAATATAAACAAATTATTTTAAATTGGAAAACCAAGACAAATTAAGCAAATCATTGCATGCTATTTGCGTGATGTGACTTCTCTTCATCCCCCCCCAAAAAAAAAAAAAAAAACAAGCATAGATTTAAAATGTTCGTGCTAAGAGACTCGAAGTCAATCAATAAAAACATGCCACGAGGAGAAAGAAAATCTTATTTACGTGAATCTATTTGTTTGTATCTTTGAACTATCGGGTAATTGATTGCTAAGATTAAGATTAGATCAATTTGCCTATTTTTCCCATTATAATCGGTATTAGGAAACACTAGCATAATGATATGTTACTTCTAAGATGAGAATATTTTGCAAAGATTATTTGTTTTTGCAATTACTTTGAAAGCATTATCAAGGTACAAGTAAGATTGCGCAAAACAAACTGCAACAAATGGAGCCTTAAGGGCTTTTTGACAAACATATCTTATTAATAACATAAAAAAAATGCAAGAGAAATATTAATGACTTTTTTCAAAATAAAAAATAATTTTAAATTGCAGTTGTATGTTCTTCCATAAAATGACAGTCATTCATGACAGTCACATGATAAATATAAACATTAAATTCAATTAAAAAGAAATTGACATGAGACACAACTTTAAATTTGATAAATAGGCAAGGATGTTCCAGTATTAAGATTATTCAAAAAACTTATCCAAAATAAAAAAATTCCTTTTATTCTTTTTTGTAAAAATCGAATGCATTTGTTTATTTATGTGCGTTATTGTTATGAAATATTTTTTTTAAAAAATGTTTTTGTGAAAAACAAAAGTTGGCAACAGAAATACATACGAACTGATTGGCTGGGGACATGTGTTTGCATTTATCATTTGACTATGACGTCACATGAATTAAGCCCATAAAGCTCAGAGAATTTTGATTGCAGCCATGTTTGTTGACAGATTTTTCACAAAAATGCTCAACCAACATCTTAGGAGAATATTTAAACAATTGACTTTTAAGTATGACTCTAAAATTCTAAAGTACTTTAAAAACTTAACACTCACATTAAAAAAGAAAAATAAATAAATATGTCTTATAAAACCAAACTTTTTTCGGTACCTTTTCCGATTCACTGGGTGGCCTAGTGGTCAAGTCTAGTAGTCGCCGGACTCGTGGTAGGTGTGTCATGAGTTCGAACCTTGTGTAGATGAGGACCCACCGAATGTGGAGGAAGCCAATGCACATTAAATATGTTGAAACTCAAAGTCCTATTCGTGTGGTTTGGTAGTTAGGAGCGAGGGGCAGCTCAGTCGTCCTCGTCTCTTGACCATAGTTCAACATTACGAAATCCGTCACCAAAAGCCCTCATGTAAAATTAATATTCTCTCATTCACTCGATTCAGCCGTGTGTAAATCTCTCCAACTACACATTTTTGCGCCGGTACGCAAAATGTACACAAATAAAGCGACTTAATTACTATAACATTAATGAAACCGCGTAGAGAGCAACGGGAAATGGTTGCAAATGTGTACGACCGGTAATAATATTTGGTGATTTATCGCCTAAGCCTAGCTAACCAAATCATACCTTTTTTCTTTAATCTTTTAGTTTATCCTTGTCCATACAAAATGTGACTATTTAATTCCCGTACTGCGTATGCCCTAGCCCAGTGTTCCGCAACCCCCGGTACCGGTCCGCACAAGAAACCTTAAATTATTTCTCTTTTATTTACTGTGGTATATTTTTCTTAGGTTTGGGCTACTTTTTATGAAATTTATTTTTTGGTATAGTTATGTTTCATTCAGAAGTCACGATTAAGTACAATTAAATAAAAATTATTAAATTAAAACAGTCTAAAATATAAGCAATCAACATCCTCCCCCTCAGCGGGCCGCGGTAAAATTTACAAACGTTGACCGGTCCGCGGCGATGAAAAGGTTGCGGAGCACTGCCCTAGCCTATAGGCTTGGTGTGAAAGAGTAGGAATGGAATAGAGTTGACCTTGATCTTTCTGTGTGTGTGGGGGGGCACCTTATTCCATCCTCTATCTGGTTCCTTTTGTTTTTTACCGTTGTTTGAGTAGACATCGTCCAGTTGAATCGCCGCGATCATGATAAACCTAAAAATCGAGCTGCGCATACATTGGAAATTCTTCGTGAAATAAAAAAACCACTTCAACTTAATGTTTAAAGTTGTTAGAAGAAGTGTTTGGAAATAACTGCATTTCACGGGGTAAAATTTTTTAGTGGCACAAACGATTTTCAGAAGGTCGAGAGGCTTTTAAAGATGATAAACGCTCTGGCCAACCTGTGTCATCAAGGACTAATGAAAACTTTTAAACAAATTAATGAAATAGCGTGAAAAGACTGACGTTTGAGTGTTCGGATGAAGTCAGGTATTACGAAGTTGAGAGAGAGACAATAAGAAAAATTTTGACCGAGAATTTGCATATGGTAAAAGTTCACGCAAAACTGGGACCAAAAATCTTGAAAAATTTGATCCCCGGTGCACAATGCGCTCTCTCTGTAAAACAGTTCTCGGTGGGAAAACGCATTACTATGCTTGAGCATCCACCGTACTCACAAGATCTCGCCCCATACGATTTCTACCTATTCCTTAAAATAAAAAATGAATTGAGAACACATTTTCAATCTGTTGATGAGGTGAATGCAAAAACGGCAGACTTACTGAAAATAGTGACACCTAATGAGCTACAGCAGACTTTGAACGGTGAAAACTCGTATGCAGCTAGCTATGCATTGATTGAGAAGGAGAGTATGTTGAAGGGGTTTAAATGTGTGTGTGTGGTATTTTTACATTGTTTTCAGTAAAGCTAACTTTAGACAAATCCGGTTACTTAATTGTTATTATGGTATGAACTATTTTGCTTACCACTGTGTAATTTTAAAGGAGATTTATTTTATAAAGTATTACAAGTAACAAATGAAAGAGAATCTGGCATTTGGGACCAAATATTTTCAAACTTTTTGAGTTCTGCTACTTTGAATCCTTGTCATACAATAAAGCAGGGATGGGTAGATTTTTCCAGGGTACGGGCTACTTCTAATTTTTTCAAGTGTTGCGGTCCACCCAGGGACGTAGGTGTAGTGTGAGCTAAAAAAGAAATTATACAATACAGTGGGATCTCCATTTTACGAACCTTTATTTTCCGAATTTCTCTATTTAGCAAACTTTTTCCCGGAACCAAGAACAAGTTACGATTTTCTTCGTAAAATAACCTTCAAATAGCGAGGAGCATTTTCTATTCAATGAAATGTTCTCTTAGGGTACGAATTTTCCTCCGTATTTTTTAAAATATCGTATTACTCGCGCGCGCGCGAATCTATAAGCTGCACTCTTTTCCAAATGTTAATGCTACAGAAAATCAGGTGTGGCTTAGATTCGAAGAGAAGAAAAAAAATCTTGGATGGGGTATTTAGAGCAATTTTCAAGCATTTATTTATAATACTGAAAGTCGATAAGCCATTTTAGAATATTTTTCAATTTTCGCAAAATCTTGTTGAGATTTTGGGGCGCGGCTTAGAATCAATGGTGGCTTAAATTCGAATAAATATGTTATTTTTAGACCTTCGTATGATGGAATGATTATTAGGTCTCAGTGAAGGCGGTCACCCCAAAATGTCTTAATGGTCCACCGGTCGATCGCGATCGACTCAGTGCGCACCTCGGCAATAAAGTAAACGTTTTAATAATAGTTTGAAAGTTAAATAAGCATCACATATAATTGGAAACAAAGGTACTGAAATTTAGAATCTATTGCATTCATTTGCTTAAGATAAAAGAGGGCATTGAAAACGAAAAGGGACAAACATACTATTAAATCATTATTATTGTGAAACAAATGATCCCATAAAAGTATTGGATGATCAAATAGCAACCTATCCGTGGTCACACACATTTTTGTTCCATGTATGAGGGGAGGCAGAACCATTTGGCAGATGATCTTCAAAAGCAACGGATGCATTAGCCTTCCGTTTGATAGGACAAGGTTATAGAACAAGGTTATTTTATCACGAACAAAATGGGTCATAAATTTATGATGTATTCGCGTATGACAGCTGTTTTAAGAGCAGATTTTGTCATGCTATAGGAGATAGTTTTTTTATATTCAAAAAAAAATGAAATTATTATAAGAAAAGTATTTGTGGCTTTTCAAACACAAATTTTGAAAAGGGAAAAAAAGAATAACTTTCATTTCTAATAATTTTCTTTCCATACTAAGTTTTCAGTAAGAAAGATTTGAAAGATGCAAAATAATAATGGTGATTGTCAGCTTATGTTTAAAACTCACGAAATTATAATGGTTATTACTCGCTACACACATCTACGGTTTAATTCCCTTTTTTTAATCAAGTGTACTCTATTAATTCATCGCTTTTACTAAAGTTACTATTGGTAATCGCAGAGGATAATTAACGGGAAAAAGTTTTATAACGAACCTCTATATTGCGAATTTTTCTATATAGCGAACTTTTTCCTGGAACCTTGAACATTTCACGATTTTCTTCGTAAAACAACCTCGTTTAAGTATAGTGAAGTGCATATAAAATGAACTTTTTCTTTTGTGATTCAATTTTTTTTCTCCCTATTTTTAACGTATTTCTCAGAACATTTCAAGTTATTCTTTCTTTAACACATTTATAGTGGTCATAAATCTTGAACTAGTTTTCTTGGATCCTAACTCGCCGAGAGCAATAAAGTTCTGGACGTTTCATCCAAAAAGTGCAACTTTTAACCCCCATTGTCCAGCTCATTAGAAACATCTGTAATATCCCCTTTCACCCTCAGTGGAATTGTCCTGTGTTCTAGTTATAAAATAAGGTATGTTTAATATTACTTGATGCTTTAAATTAGAAAATGTTCTTAAATTTCGTTAATTTTAATATAAATTATTTTCTTAATATTGAAAATACAGTGTATTCTTCGGCATTCTTTTTTTTCTAGTTTTCCTTGCATTTTTTCTTCCTTTCTTTTCTTTTCTTTTTTTTTTTTTTTGATGGGTAAAAAATAAACATATATTAATTTTAAAAAAGGTGTGAATGATTATTTTCATTAATATACAGTGTTTGTGAATTTAAAATTTGTTTTATGTGGTTTATAAAATGTAATAAAAGATGAACCTCTATATAATGAACTTTTTTCCGGGAATTTCCTTCGTTATATAGAGGTCCGACTGTATATATATATCGATATATATCTATATATATATATATAGATATATATATATCTATATATATATATATAACTTGCTCAAATTTTCAATCGTTAATAAAATACTTTCTATTCATCCATTCAAGTCGAAATACATTTTTTTTAAACTTGTAGTGGATGACACTTGAAGTTAATACAGTTTTTTAAATATTAATTTATTAATTATATTTAATTAATGAATAAATAGTAACAAACAAAAATAATAGCCCAACAGCATATATAGAAAGGAAGGTCGTTCGTTGTCTGTAGCGCAATGGGTAGCGCGTTAGACTTCTAATCCAAAGGTCGTGGGTTCGGATCCACCTGGGAAGGCCTGGCAAGTGGCATGTAATTTACGGAGTTCCTGTCCCAAAATCGGGACGTACCTCCTCATCAGAATTAATAAAATAGAGCCGAAAAATGAGAGTGACATAAGAAAATAAAAGACAACGAAATAAATTAGATGGGCAGGACATACCTGCTGAAGAACAGTAGCGGACGAAGTCCGCTCACTGATGAAAGAAAAAAAGGAAGATGCGTCTTTTCATTAGAAACAACATACTGCTTGAGCAAATATTTCCAAAGACACCAGTGAGGATCGAACTCACGACCGCTGGTTTACAAGACCAGTGCTCTGCCACTGAGCTATGATGGCCCTGGGAAGGCCTAATTTCTGAGAATGTGATTTCTTTTTTACTATACTATTTTATTAGAATAATTAAATTTAATTAATGAATAAATATAAATAAACAAAAAAATAGTCCAACACCCTACATAAAAAGGAAAATGACAAATTGCAAGGAAAATCGCTTTCTGTCTCATATGTATATACATATTTAAATTAATTGTAACTATTTAATAAGAAGTAAGTTAAATAAAAAATTTCTTTGTTGACCTAAGTAGGAATTGACTTAATATTTATGCACATAAATCGTTTTAATAATCGTAAATACTCGTTTTAAATGTATATTTATCGAACTATCGAAATAATAAAGATCAAGATTGCAATTACTTTACTTCTCTCGAAAAAAAGGAATATTTCTAAGATTTAAAGAGTAAACTGTGTAAAGATATTTTAATATGAAATTCATGAAGTAATTTGAATTATTTAAAACCAGCCGAGTAGATTTTTATCGCGTAAATAAATTAATGTTTTGCATAACCTTTAACATAAGCATAAACGTGTGATATTGCAAAAATGTTTTCGGTTTCGTTAATCGGATATAATTACTATTTCCTCTTTGTCCTTATATAGTAGACAGGAAATGCTCTCTTTTGAGAATAAAATTCTAACCAAATAATTCTACCCGGTTTTCCTTTACTGAAAACTTGTGATAACAGATTTCGTAACGATAAAAATAATTGTTGTTTTTCATACAAGCAATATTTATATCTTATGTTTGAGATTTTACTTTGAAAGAATATTCATTTAAATAGAACAATCAATGGTTACGAAACATTATAAGAAAATTATTGCATTACATCAGCGTTTCTCAAACTGTGAGGCGCGCCCCCTAGAAGGGTGTGATAACTCTACATGGGGCGCGAGCATATTGAAAAGTCGAAAACAAAAGATTATATAAAAACATTAATTTACTGGAAGTAAACAAACAAAATGCATTCTGATACAATAAAAAATAAAATACACATACTGATATAATGCACTTATAAATGTATCTTATAAATGTATTTATAATTAATTTAACAATACTAAGTTAAGAACAACATTAATAATTACTAATAACCCCATGGGCTTGTCATATATAAAATTATATACAAAATTAACACTTATCTTGATAATTTGTAAGGTAACACATATCTTGATGTATTTTGGGGGGAGGGGGATGAAAAGGAATAAAGAAAAGCAAATCCTCTGAAGTAAGTAAATTCTTCGCAAACACTGTCAGGGTCCTTTTATTGCATTCCAAAGCTTTTGGAATAAATTTATAAATAGCATTGCACAGAAAAGATCGTACTTCGAAAAAACGTATATGTACGTCAGGGGCAATCAGCGCTTTGGCTGAGCGACTCGTTTATATACGCCGGTGGCTTTAGCGTCAAAGTGTATTATTGAATTCAGTACATTGGTAATGTATGGAGGGGGAAGCGATGAAAATTATGATTGAATATTGGATCACAAATACTGAATCTTTGAGAAACGCTGCATTACATAATAAAATATATTAATCTCACAAATAAACACATTTTTCTGGTGAGAAATTATGCTTTTATGTACACCAAAGCAGTTTATCAAACGATAAATATCTCTCAATAAAACTTATTATTTATCAATATCTGTAAACCTATAATTGGATAAAAAAATTTGGTTTTAAATAATTTTAAAAGACAATTCATTAGATTTTTCCCCACTGCTAAACACCAACTGTAAAATGGAATTTCTAACTTCCACGTTTTATAAATCAGCACACCTTTTACAGCTGTGCCTTGCTGTCAGAATGTCGCTGTCATCCGCATCTGTCTGATTCTCTGAAGTATTTCTTTACAGTTACGTTATTATCCTCCTTCTCAGTGAATAAATATATTGAGTAAAAAACAATAAAGTGGAATATGATCACGATTTGATTCAGGTGAATATACTCACAAAGCTGTACATGTTACATTCGTTCAACAAAGGAAATTTTTATTACGAAGTATATTCTATGAAAATGATGTAATATTCATTTTAAAGTATATATAATATGATAGTTCTTAAATAGCAAAGAACGTGAAATTGAAGCCTTTTGATTGGTAATTATTCATTGTCTCATTGTACTAGATTCCCGATACTAGAATGGTCTTAATTCATGTGACGCCATAGGTCAATAATAATAACGCACATAGGTATAAAAATGTACCTTTTTTTTTCAGTAGATGCATAAAATAAAATTTTTTCTTAACTTTAAAATATTTTTGAAGAAATTGTTTTATAACATTTTAACATTTTTACTCAATAATGAAATTTCAAATTTTATCTAAATTTTACAAATAAAACAACTATAACAATTAATTTAATATCTGTTTTGAATCTGTTCGTCTTTATCATGTGACCGTCACGAATTGAGCTCTTTAAAAAAAAGATTCTATTCCGAAATCGATTTTCATAAAATGAGATTTTTAAATAAAACTATTCAAAGTGTGAAGAATATTTTAATAACATTTTACATTAAAAGTGGTGAACGATTTAGAACTTAAATAAAACTTAAATTCTTAAGATTTAGAACTTAAAATCAAACGATAATGTTTCGCAAAATTATCATCTCCAGAATGGCAGCAAAGTACTTATTTAATTAAAGAGCTATAATTTGTGTTACTCATTATGTTTAATTTTACTTTTAGTTGAAATAAATTAGAGTGAGAATCAGAGCAAAGTACTTATTTAATTAAAGAGCTGTAATTTGTTACCCATTATGTTTAATTTTATTTCTAGTTGAAATAAATTAGAATATAAGAATCTCAGCAAAGTTTTTTTATTCGATTTTCAGAATTACGAATCTGTTACACATGTGCTCATTAGAGTCCAGCGTAATTTGTGTTTCTGGATACATGTGTTAATTACATTCTAACAATCGTATTCATATAAATTAAAATGTAGGAACATCATTTCTGCGAATAGCTTAGAATTCTCGATATTTTTCTTCGTGAATTGGTTGCAAAATTGTTGCGAACGTTGATTAGCACACACAAATCTTATTTAGTAATCTGTGGGAGTTTTAAAGTGAATTGAAATTGAAAGAGAAAACTGAAGTCAAAATAAAATTTTTTTTAAAAAAACAGAACTTTGTGAATGATGCATTTAAAAAATAAAGCAAGGGAATTTTAAAAATCGAATTTTTTTAAAGGAAATCAACAAAATTTTGTGTTAAGAACTCTTCTCGTGCGTAGCATTCGTTTGTTTGACAAAAGGACGCGTACGCTCGTTTTGACCTTCAAACACATTTTCATAAATTCAGCCTTCACGAACAAAGTTCGACCTTCGAAATAGTCGATCAGAGTAAAATGAATTATTTATTCATGTCTTCTTTTCCAACAATAAAATATAGTACTATCTATAACGTAAATCATCATCAATTTTTTTTCCTGTTTCTTACAGAAATAAAACTATCGTTTTTTGCTTGTTTTTTGTTTATTTTTGTTTATACAATACGGCGAGGTTGAAGGGAAAAAAAAGTCTTTTTAAAATATAAACTTCAACTACCATTGCTTTCAGACATCTTCGAAAGAGCTGTGGAAGAACAGATACTTTTTAAAAGAACTCGGGAATCAGAGCTTCTTTCCTCTCTTGTCCTCTCATCTTGAAATATTTCTTACATTCAAATTCGACACCACTGGAAGAATTTGAAATTGCGATACCATTTATCATGCGTCATTCCGAATTATATTCTTAGTTATTATATGGAATAGAGAAATTAAAGCTATGGAACACACACACACAGACACACAATAGAATTTCATCTACGGAATAATAAATTAAAACTAAGGTAGGACTACAGAACAAAATGGAATATGAAACTATGGTCTCCAGTACCACAAGGTGCCACTAAGCAGATTGTTTTCTGGAATAAATGTCGCCCCGAATCCAGACTAATAGAACTGACATCATAAGGTGATTACATGCAAAAGTAAGCACATGCATAAGTATCCCTAACTTATGACAATCGTCAACAAATAATCAGAGACTTAAGGTGTTTTAGTGGTATTTACAATTAAATATTGCATGTTCTCAAATAAACTTTAATCTTGGTTTTCAAATAAAACTAAAGGTCTGTGTGTTTTTCTTCTGGTATTGCATTACAAATATGTGTACACTTAAAAAATGCAGTCTACAAAATAATTGGCAATTGTGATCATCGATGTGGCGATTCATGTATCGATTTATTTTTATATTTTCTAGAAAATAAACACTTTTGACGTATTTAAAAGCATTATTAATTAGATTTTATGATAAACAAAGAGCTTCTTACAATGCATATACGTACATATGTGTGCATTTCACATTGGATGTAACCGAAACTGTACTACCTGTAGTGTACTAGGATACCACCGAAATTGTACTACTTGTAGTATACTAGGATACCACCGAAGTTGTACAACGAAAACAAAAGAATTTCTGTAGCTTTTGTGTTACACCTTTCAATATGTGTCTGTTTCAATATCAGATGAGCAGGTCACCCAACTCGAACACGATAAGTTATTTCCTCTCGTTCAAGAGTAAAAAAATACATCAATATTATCTCTATTGTTACCAAATTATCTACAGTAAATAGTGAATTCCCCAACCTAAACCAATAAACTTATCATTCCTTGTTCATATCTTTGGGATCTTGTGTCAGAACAGAAAACACCAAGTCGATACCTGCATCTGATAAGAAGTAATTGCAGTCTAAATAAATGACAGCCACCTTCGAGAATCGTTTGCTGACACGTGGTTCAAGGTCCGTAAGGTTCTTTTGCTTTGTTATGGTTCGATAACAATAGAAGCCGAGTGAAATTGGCGCCAAAGAATAAAGGATGTCGAATAAAGACTTTAACACAAGCACTGTTCAATGAAATAAGTACAGAAGTACGTAACTCAGTACGGATGAACTAAGAAATAATCCTATCTCTTTATAAATTCAGTCCAGTTGCTTCCGTATCTAAGTACAGAAATTTGTCGAAGACGATGATTATATCTGTTTTTCTATTGACCATCGAACTTTTATGGACAACAAAAGATTTAATATTTCTGTCTGAGCTTTTTAAGCTTTCTGGAAGAAAATTTTTATTATGAAAAAGCAAGAATTATAGAATTACCACTTACTAGTTAAAAGTCCATATTGAACATAATATAATACATAAATAAATTCCAAAATCTTTTTTTTTCTTTTACCGTTGACTTGCAAATTAAGAAAATCCAATTGATTGGCCTTGAAATGTAAAGCAAATATCATTAAAAATTTTCTCGGCATGTTTTTGAGCAAGTGATTTAGAGAATGATAAAACGACTTTTTTTTTTATAAATTACTTTTAAAGTATTCGAATGCTGGTGTAAATGGGATAAGAAAAATAATTCCTGTCAAGCACCTGAATATTAACAAAAACACACAATGATTGCATCCTATTTGATTTTTAAAAAATTTTAATTTAAAAATTAAGTTTTTAAGTCTTGCCTATTATTGTTCCAGAGTTCTCAAGAAATCAGATACATCAAAGTTAAATTACAAATTAAACAGAGTTTTTGTTTTTTTTAAATTTGTATTTGTATTTGCAACTACAGGGTTTACCTCAGCTTGTGAGAAATAAAGTAAAGATAAGGGGAAAAAATTTAACATTTTTTTTTAAAAAAAAGATTAAGTTTACTAATGGCAATTGAATAATTTTCGAAATTATATATATATACACACCGTGTTTATTCGAATCTAAGCCGCACTTTTTTTCTAACGGCAATGCTGCTGAAAATTCGGTGCGGGTTAGAATCAAAGGCAGAAAAATTCGGTGCATGTAGTTAATTGGACAGGATACTCTGACAACTAGAGTAATTAAAGGTTCGTATATGTAGGTATTTAAAAATTTTGAATACTAGTAAACTTATTAGTCTTATTAGTTCTCATTAAAAAAAAATTTTAATTCTCCTAAATATCGGATATCGATAAACCATAAAGCACGATTTTTAATTTTTCACAAAAACGTATGGAAAATTTCAGATGTGGCTTCGATTTGAATAAATAGGGACTATCCTATTTCTACAGTCATCGTACTTATAAGTTAAATATGCGTTTATAAATTATACAGCGATATTATCTCCAAATTGCCCTCCCACCGCTTTTGACTTTGTTGAATATACCACATTGTCATATACCACATTATGTCATTCCAGCTTTTTGGATATTTACATAAGCAAGTTCGTTCAAAGCACACGAGTTTGTTGGAAATGAAACTCAAAAATATTTCTAAGCGATGACTAACAAAAAATCTCAAAATAATGAGAGAATGTGTTCTGGAAACATAATTTTCGTAGAACTGTTTAACATTTCAATTATTCGAATGAGCGCTCAAGCTTCTCTCTATTCCAGTAGCCCAAAACTAACATTTCAGTATGCCAATGAACTATGAACCTTCGACCTTGAAGCACAACTCCATTTCCTCTGCTAACAGGTCGAATTATTTGTGATGCATATATTAAGTACACATAAAAGTCATACACTAGACTAGCTTCCGAAGAATGTCGACGAAATATGTATTTACCTACTTTTCTTGCAGTTTGTTCAGTTCTTTCCTTTGTACTGAGGGTAAATGCTTCCTTAAATTATTATTCGTTTTATAATTATTTAATCCAGTATTTTACAGCCATCCTGTTTCATTTTTAAAAAAGAATGACGAGTATTTAGAGTCAAAAGATAATAGATAATTCGGAAGGGGAAAAAAAGGCTTTTCAGTTAATGAACTTTAGAGTCGAATTTTTAGAGGCGCAATTTTTTAAGAAGTCTCCACATATTTTAAATGTTATCGATTAAAAACGCACTAAGAAAGTGCATTCGAATTTGAGTGGCTTAAAATCAGTGCAAACGTAGATGTTAGTATGAAAAAATTTAAGTTAGGACACCACCAATCAGTGGCGCACACAAGGTGGGTCCTGGAAGTCCGGACCCCCAAAGCCCTTGATTTTTTTTTCTGATTGATTATAATTCTAAGTATATAGTACGTAAAATTTAATTAATTACTTGCTATTAATGATTAATTTTATTAATTAATGCTAATTATTTATTCAAAAACTAGTTTTTTACTGTGTTTTGTTCCCGAAAATCGACAAAATCAAAAGGAGCATGATACAAGAATGGTGAACTTTCGACCCCGGCCCCCCCTGAAAAATTCTTGTGTGCGCCACTGCCACCAATGATTCATTGTTCGTATTTAGTCCCCGAGAAAAAAAACGTCAGTATACATTACAATTATATATTTCGCGATATTTGCTTCTACTGCTGAAAGGAAAATAATAAACACTGTTAGACGCATTGAAGCAGGAGAATCAATAAAAAAATGTTATTTTTATCTTGAACATTGTGATCATTCAATATTTTTCTTCGATAACAAAAGAAGTTTATTTAAAAAGTCAAAACTGTTATTCAGAGAAGAGTTTTTGATTAAATCTTCCGGTGAAACAATAACACTGACCATACTCAGGGACGCTATAATGTATGGGCCTCCTAGACACAGACGCAGGGTCTTAGTGTGGGGAAACATTACATAGTTCTTGACTCGGTATGAATAAGATCATGATCCAAATAATTTTAATCGTCAAAAATTATTACTAGAAAGATTTTCTGAAAAGCTGGTAATTTTGAACGATATGTCAATTGGAAACAGTGGCAAGACTAAATAATTATATCATGTTCGTCACCCGTGTCTAGGTCTATGCCAACTACCCAGAAACGTCTTAAGACATGTGCCAACTGAGGCCGGGCCCAGGACCTCCCCCTCTATGGGGGCTTCATTTCGTTGTCGACTCAGTCTTAATAAGATCTTGATCTAAATAATTTTAATGGTCAAATGTGTTATTCCAGTACATATTCTCCGAAAAACAAGAATGTCAACTGGCAAAAGTGGCAAGACTGTATTATTATGTGATGATGATTGTCCATGTCTAGGCCTAGGCCTAATAACATAAGCAATCCTTCCATTCATTTAGTCGAAATGGGGCCATCAGTCGAGTCGGTTTGTGAGATTGTGAATCGTGCACATTTATTTGTTTCAATTTATCGTTTGCTGAATGCATGTTATATACTGTCTACTGTGAAAGATCACAGGCAAGGCCTACTTTTGCATAAGGGCACAGGGCTTCAAAAAAATCTTAAGATTTCTCTGGACCCAGAGCCTCAAAAAAATCTTAAGATTCTGGGCCCAGGGCCTCAAAAAGTCCTAAGATGTCCCTGCTACTACCACATACCACCATTAGTCATTTATTAGAAAGGCGGCAGTCGTCGAATCGGCTTATGCCTAGATTTGTGAACCACGCACGTTTATTTGTTATGGGTTACCGTTTGTACTAATATTTGGCAACGTTTCTATGTACTGTCTACTTAAAAGAGACGCAAATGTCATCTACTTTTGCAAAGGGACCTCAAGAAGTCATAAGACGTCACCGATAATGCTATGAGCTGAAGATTCTACATGAAGAGACTATACGCCGGAATTTGTGTTCTATTTTCCTTTCAATGAGGAAGGACAAAATTAGTGGTGCCATGAACATGTCGCTTGGACTGTTTCATTATGCTACAAAATCCTGCTGGTGAACTATTCCATATTTTTCCTGGAAATAGACTCTAAGCTCGTATGCGTTTGGAGAAAACAAGGTACACAATTAGGCCAAGCACATTACGAACGCGAAAATGACGATATCATGTTGTGGATTAAAATTTTAATGAAATATCGCACGACATGTACATATTCGAAAGGCAAGGTTATGTGACAGCTGTGAGCAGTGGCGCACACAGGAATTTTTCAAGGGGGTCCGGGGTCGAAAGTTCACCATTCTTGTATCATGCTCCTTTTGATTTTGTCGATTTTCGGGAACAAAACACAGTAAAAAAACTAATTATTGAATAAATAATTAGCATTAATTAATAAAATTAATCATTAATAACAAATACTTAATTAAATTTTACGTACTATGTACTTAGAATTATAATCAATCGGGAAAAAAAATCAAGGGCTTTAGGGGGGATCCGGACCCCCAGGACCCCCGCCCCCTTGTATGCGCCACTGGTTGCTAGGCATGAGATTGAAGAATTAGACCTAATGTGAGACAGCTGATCCTGATTTCCCCTGTATCTGCCTTCACAACAGTCCAATATTGTTAATAAATATCTGAAGAGTGAGGTATTTTTTATATGAAGTGACTGGCGAATTATTACTACCATATACGATGGTTGAAACCTCATTGAAAGCACGAACAATCACTGAAAACTTTGTGGATCGCACATGTACATATTCGAAAGGCAAGGTTATGTGACAGCTGTGAGCAGTGGCGCACACAGGAATTTTCAAGGGGGTCGGGGTCGAAGTTCACCATTCTTGTATCATGCTCCTTTTGATTTTGTCGATTTTCGGGAACAAAACACAGTAAAAAACTAATTATTGAATAAATAATTAGCATTAATTAATAAAATTAATCATTAATAACAAATACTTAATTAAATTTTACGTACTATGTACTTAGAATTATAATCAATCGGGAAAAAATCAAGGGCTTTAGGGGATCCAGACCCCCAGGACCCCCCCCTTGTATGCGCCACTGGTTGCTAGGCATGAGATTGAAGAATTAGATCTAATGTGAGACAGCTGATCATGATTTCCCCTGTATCTGCCTTCACAACAGTCAATATTGTTAATAAATATCTGAAGAGTGAGGTATTTTTTTTTATATGAAGTGACTGGCGAATTATTACTACCATATACGATGGTTGAAACCTCATTGAAAGCACGAACAATCACTGAAAACTTTGTGGAAAGGTCCACGGTGGTCACATACCTTATTAATTTAGGTTTTACTTTTATTTCATTTAAAAAAAATTCGTGGGGGAGAGGCAATAGATTGTTAATGACTGATTCAAACTTGTTATTATCTCATATTTAAATTAATTATATATATATATATATATATATATATATATATATATATATATATATATATATATATATATATATATATATATATACCTTTGTACATAATTCTTAACTTCTTAAATATACAAATACATTTGCTACCATTATATACAATTTTATGTTAATCGATGAGTTTTACTTTTCCATTTTTGTGGATTTCATCAACGCGTGTTTAATTTTAGAAAGCGCGTGTAAAACGAAATTAAATTAACTGAAAATTCCTGCCTGACAATTAGAGAAGTTTATATTATGTAAAAATGCGTACTCTCTCTGTCTCTCTCTAATTTTCTTTTTTCATAATTTAATTTTTTAATACTTAAAAATAAGTATTTTGGCGGAATAAGTGGATCGCAGTTAAATGGAAAGTAAAAAATTATTTTAATCTAAACCTACTCATACAGAAAAGATATTCTATAGTATGGAGATAAGACGATAAATTATTATAAAAAATAGTTTCAAATTTAATATTTTTGCAAAGGGATTGAATTTTTTCGAAAAAGATGAGAGGGGAAAAAACAATTTTGGCTAGATGATTTTAGACTCAAAATGAAATTATTTTTCTGCGATATTAATAACAAAAAAGAGGATTATCGATAAGAGAGTAGTTAAGTTGTGTGTGAGTAGTAGTTAGATTGTGTGTGAGTAGGGATTAATACAATATACACATCGCAACTTTTTTCATAATCCAGTCCTCTACCGCACCGTCCGATCAGTCAGTTTCAAGATTTTTTTCGTCTAATAGTTTATCTTTCCATCATATTTCGCCGCAGTATGTTTTCTTTTTTAAATTTAGTTCTAAATAAGCTGCTAAAAATGTACCTGTGATGCTTTCTTTCTCGTAACTTTTTTTTTTTTCTAATGGGGCTGCATTTTAGCGACTTAGCCTTGCAGACACGGCAAATCCCCAAGCGTGAGAGCCATTTCATGGTGGCACCATCAAGTGGGGGACTCGTTACCACAAATTTGGACGCTTGATTTAATTTTTTTTAATTCAAGCTCTCGTCGGACGCTAAATATTGCCGTAATTTAATTTTTCCGAGAATATCAAAGTCAAAGTGGTACTCAAGTGATCTTTTACGTGCCTCATAATCATATGACATGCCTACGATTTTCTCATCCAGAAAATCTATGGACTCCAGCCGGGGTCGAATCCGCAACCTTAGGCTTACGAAGCGGACACAGCCTCTAAGCCACCGGGGCCTCTTAGTCTTTCTTGCAACTAATTAGCAATGTCCTCTCTTCACAATAACAGTTTAAAAACACTGATATGCCTACTACTTTCAGCGAGATGTTCTCCGATAGTAAGAAAAAGGAACGATATATCTGGAGTTGGAGAGTTCCTCCTGAAGATATCTGTTATCCTCGAAAGCGCCCTGGTGGTGCACTACTCTTTGAAGGTCACAGAGTTCAGTTGACTTTTTTTTTTTTTTTTGCATATCTCGATTTGCCCCAGTGGACACTTTAAATCTTTCACTTTTGAACAGGGGCTAAAATTTTTTAAGATATGTACGAAGTGTTTTGCTGCTCAAGCACCACCTGAACACATTTTAGAGGGCATGAATTTTAACTTGGACGATGTGTTTTTAAAACTTCTTCTATTCTTGGATTTTTATGGAAGTTTATGGATTGATGGAGTTAGTCTAGTCTTAGATAGCCTGACTGGGGATTAGAAATAACAACAAAAACCACTAAATTGCCTGTTTCACTTTTACAAAGAAATTATTTTCACTTTTTTACGTTAAAAAGCCCCAAACACCTTAACTTCAATTCTCGTACAGCAGTACTTAACATAAAAAATTAATTTTTTATTTTGTTTTTGCCATCATGTATATACCAGAGAACATCGTTCCCACGTAGGGAGGTTTTGATATTCTGGAGGAAAAAATTTTTTGATCCTCACCCTAATATTTATTTTTTAATTTTAACACTCGATAATTTTATTACATTATTATAAGATGTAAAAGTTAAAACTATCTAGTCTTAGTGTTACTTCCTTTTTTAATTCCTACTACTAGTTCACTCTCTCTCTCTCTCTCTCTCTCCCTATATATATATATATATATATATATATATATATATATATATATATATATATATATATATATATATATATATATATATTGTTCACAAATTTTCAATTATTAATAAAATACTTTCTATTCATTCATTCAAGTCCGAATACACTTTTTTAAACTTGTAGTGGATGACACTTGATGTTAATACAGGTTTTTCAAATATTAATTCATTAATTAATTTTTAAAAAATTAATAAATTGTAACAAACAAAAATAATAGTCCAACAGCGTATATAGAAATGAAAATCGTTCATTGTGTCCCTGTAGCGCAATGGATAGCGCGTTGAACTTCTAATCCAAAATTCTTGGGTTCGAATCCCACCTGGGATGGCCTAATTTTTGAGAATGTGATTTCTTTTTTACTATACTATTTTATTAGAATAATAACATTTATGAACGAATAAATGGAAACAAACAAACAAAAAAAGGTCCAGCACCGAATATAAAAAGGTAACTCGCTTTCTCTTTTGTCACTTAATATTGTGATTCTCTCATACGTATATATATATTTATATAAATTGTAACTATTTAATAAAAAGTAACTAGAATAAAATTTTTCTTTATTGACCTAATTAGGAATTGACTTAAAATTTTTTCTGTATTACTTGTTCTTTTCCATAGTTTAAATAATTTATACAAATTTCAGAACAATTTGAAAAACTTGAAAACGATTAAAATTTATTTCTATTTGTCCTTGAACGACTTTCAAATATACCACGCAATTCTCTCCAGAAACTTGGTATCCTTTATAAGCGCCCGCTCTTTGTTTTGTAATTGCTAGTAAGAAAAGAAAAATCAGCTTTAGCCTTGCCTTTATTCCTCTCTTCTTTAGAATCGGTGACGATAAAGGAATAAAAGTGGAAAAGCCGACTTCCCGTTGAACAACAATTTCCGCGTTTTGAACAAGATGCTGTAAATAAATAAATGTCGTAACCCAAGGACAGAAGATAGAAAACTTCTAGTTAAACGAGTAGAACTTGAAGTAAAAGAAATATGCAGAGAGATAAAACATCTAAAAGAGCCCTCAGCTCCGAAATGTCCAGGGACTAAAAGCTGCACGGAAAAATACGAAACTTTCAGATTAATTCAAAAATATATTTTAGAGATAGGAGCACAGGAAACAACTTAAAAGATAAGATCTTATTGGCGATTTTGTTACAAACTGATAACCACAGGGGCGCCAATTTAACGAATAATGTAGATTTTGCTCTTGTGATTTCAAACCGTGATTTATTTGCACAGGGTGTACCACAATTTTCAATCACACAATTCAATTTCGAAAACTATTTACGAAATGAAATGTCGATTTGAACCTCAGAGAATATAAATTTCGTTTAGAATAATGTATAGTTGTGTATTAAACAGCACAAATGAATACCATTTAAATTTGAGTTCTTTATTGAACAGAAAATAAATTGGAATGTGCAAAATTAATTTAAAAGCAAGTAATATATATAAAAAAATTCAATCAATTCCTAGTTAGGTAAAAAAATATTTTAGATACTTTTTATTAAATAATTACGATTAATATAAATATGTATATACATATGACAGATTCACAATATTAAGTGACAAAATGGAAAGCGATTTTCCTTTCTACATATGGTGTTGGACTATTATTTTTGTTTTTGTGTGTTACTCTATTTATTCATTCATAAATCACATTCTCAGAAATTAGGCCATCCCAGGTAGGATTCGAACCCACGACCTTTGGATTAGAAGTCAACACGCTATCCATTACGCCACAGAGACACAACGAGCAATTTTTCTTTTTATATATGGTGTTGGACTATTATTTTTGTTACTATTTATTCATTAATTAATGAATTAATAATTGAAAAATGTATTAACATCAAGTGTCATTCACTTCAAGTTTTAAAAAAAATGTATTTGAACTTAAATGAATGAATAGAAAGTATATTATTAACGATTGAAAGTTTAAACAAGATATATATATATTAATAAATATATAAAGGCTGTTTTTTTAGAGGTATAGAACTTTAAATTGCAATAAAACAACGATGTATTATTCGATTGACATGAATTTTTTTTTATTCGAAAGATAATCTTGTGGCATTACATTTTAAATATGATTTCTGGCATATGATTGCCACGGCTGGCTCGGATGTAGTTCAATCTGGACGTCCAATTTTCGATGACTTTTTCCAACATTTGTGGCCGTATATTGGCAATAACACGGCGAATGTTGTCTTCCAAATGGTCAAGCGTTTGTGGCTTATCCGCATAGACCAATGACTTTACATAGCCCCACAGAAAATAGTCTAGCGGTGTTAAATCACAAGATCTTGGAGGCCAATTCACAGGTCCAAAACGTGAAATTAGGCGGTCATCAAACGTGTCTTTCAATAAATAGATTGTGGCACGAGCTGTGTGACATGTTGCGCCGTCTTGTTGGAACCACAGCTCCTGGGCATCATGATTGTTCAATTCAGGAATGAAAAAGTTAGTAATTATGGCTCTATACCGATCACCATTGACTGTAACGTTGTGGCCTTCATCGTTTTTGAAGAAGGATTCCACCAGCCCATAAAGCGCACCAAACAGTAAGTTTTTCTGGATGTAACGGTGTTTCGACATACACTTGTGGATTAGCTTCACTCCAAATGCGGCAGTTTTGTTTGTTGACGTAGCCATTCAACCAGAAGTGCGCTTCATCGCTAAACAAAATTCGCTTATGAAAATCGGGAACAACGGCAATCTCGTTTTGGGCCCATTCGACGAATCTACGCCTTGCTTGATGATCGTTTTGATGAATTGCCAAACCAAACTGAGAATAAATTACTTGACAGCTGTTAAATCGGTCGCCATCTTGGAAAATAATGCCAACTTAAACTTCTATACCTGGAAAAGAAACACTCTTTATAAGGAGAGTGTGAACTAATAAAAACCTTACTAACATTAGTGCGTATAAAATGAATTAAAATTCATTACGACAGATGGAACACGGACGATAAACATCAAAACAAACTTAAGTCACAGTTATGTGTCCTTATTAATTCACGTTAACTTACTGGCATCGCTGAACACATTAGCGAGAAAAAAGAAATGAAAGAAAATGAATTCGTACATTAAAATTCTACAACATTTATTTTGTTATTAATAGAATTAAAGAGAAAAATTTACATTTGTCTTTTCAATAATGCATTTAAGAAAAAGACAAAAAAAAAACTTTTCTCAGAATCTTATTCAATTAATATTATCCATTAATGCCTAATTTGTTCATATTTTCATGAGAATAAATATATTACCTGTGTTTACGTATCACCAGTTGGTACTAATCCTGATTCTATTTACTGTAAAATACAGACGAAATATGTCTTTTTACTGAAATATTGTAAAATACAGACGAAATATGTCTTTTTACTGAAATATTGTAAAATACAGACGAAATATGCCTTTTTACTGAAATAATTAGTAAGTCGATAATAGTACACCGTGTCATCATACATATTTTACTTAAAATTATGACGAGTAATATTGTTCATGTATGGAAAAAGGGTTAAAATAATATCTCCCCCTGGCAAAATTCCCAAAATTAGAAATTTACAGCATGCAAACGATATTAAATTCAAAATATATGAAGTGAAATACTCACAGAGTTGAAGGAAGGAAATGAGAGATCCAGTAACGTTGGAGAGAAAATGTATTACATCATATCTGCTGCTCTAATTTCCTGGAAAGAAAAGAAATACCCACTTTTAATAGCCAATCGTAAATATGATTAAGTCTAAGGGTTATTGCAAGCAACCCCTTTGCCTGTTATCTCAAACATTTTCTTAAGAAAACGACTTTACAATGTACACATTCTAACGATAAGATAAATCCTCTTGGTTGTAAATTTGGATGGAATTATACCTTCTTTTTCACAGATTTGTTGTACCTTAAATTAACAGGATCTTGTGAAAGCCCATTCCACGGTTTTAAATTAGAATCTCTTTTCAAAAGTGGAACGGGTACTCCATGTATGGCGAGAGAGAAGTCCTTGCACTCTTTAGAAATGGCGTGAAGAAAGTATTGCACGCGAAATATGTCTCTAACAGGTGGTGGCTCAGAAATAAACTAAACATTGAATAATTTCCATTTTGAAACTAGAGTCAGCAAATTATGTTACTGATTTATGCGCATGGAAAGTTCATTTTCTAGTTTTGTTCTTTAGGATTTTGAGGGCTTATTTATAGTGTATGCGGAAGTTTTTAATTTTTCGATTGATATTCCGAAGTACTGATTGGATTTTTTTTTAAGGATCACGTCTTTTAAAGTACAAAAATCCAGCGTATAACGCGCACCGGCATATAACGCGAACCTATACTTTCAAGCCACAGCTATTTATTTTTGGGTATATGAGCCATATAACGCGCGCCATTTTTTATGAAGTATCCAGAAATGTATGTGTGAAATGCTCTTATGTTTTGGAGTCATTTATTCGAGGTGTCATGCCAAAAGCTTTAGATAAAATAGTATACACCTACAGCTGCAAAGCTTTATGTTTTAACAGAGTGTCATTTCTTTTAAATAGACATATTTTGATATACGTAGAAATCAAACTTTTTTTTATACTTATTTCTTTTTCTTATTTTTAAAACTCTCATTTTCATCCCCGGCGTATAACGCGTACCCATCAAATTTCGATCTTATTTTTTATGTTAAAAATGCGCGTTATACGCTTAATTTTACGGTACTTAAAAATATATATATATATTGGTAACGTAACAATAGGCGTCAAAATAGGCATATGTTTGGCTTATACGGGTAATGAACAGGCGTTTCTATTTTTTTCGCCTTTCTTCTATCAGGAAAGTATTCGGCTAAAAAATTATGCTGTTTTTTTCGCACACTCGTACGCACATACAGCGAAGTGGATAAGACTTTTATATTCGAAACAATGTCTTGCTCCATTTTTCACGAATTATGCGCAAAATAAGTGCAAAAATTCTTAAATGTAATTTTTTTTGTGCATTTTGCATTTTGCTTAAATTTAAATATTAAACCAAATTTTTAAAAATGAAACTCGTTAACTTTCAATATTTTAAAACTTACAAATTTTTTTACGCTTTTTGTAGAACACATTACTAATTCTACAATTTTAAATAATATTGTTGAAATTTTGCGAGGGGGGAGGGCAACCGACAACTCCAGTTATTTTATTAATAACAAATTTATTAATGGTCAGGACGAACCCATGACAACACGAAGACAAATCGACGTAGTATGTATTTTACCGTTACAGTGTATGATTCAGTTATTTCCTAAACTAACTAGGTATTTCATGAAATAACTAGAAAAGTAAGTTAAAGTATATAGTAGATGAAACATTTCATACTTTACCTAATTATTTGATGAAATAACTGGTTATTCTATGAAATATCTAATAGTAGACCGTTAAAGTGAAAAATAAACAATTTCAAAGCTGTTTTAAAAATTAATGGATCATAAATAGCAAAAACCTCAAAAAATGCACTTTATCCATATTGCGGATGATTAATTAGTAAATAATACGAAATTGCAGATGATATGATTTCTTTTAACTCATGTTGGTAACATTAGTTAAACAATAAGGTAAAAAAAAAAAGAATGTGTTTTGCATTTGTTATTGACACAATTAACTCTTTTCAACTTCTTGACCTTCAATGATGTCAAAATGCTAGAGTAACCAAGAGTCATCACGTGGTACTTTTTTCTGTGCTGTTTTAGCACTTTTTGCTTCTACTAATATTAATAATTTTTCACGAGTAAGTGCAGAACTTTTTTTTCCTTTGTCCCACGTTTATATAATAAGTATTCAAATCTCTCGCATTGAGTCTGTTTTTTTTACAGGTTAGTCACCCATTACTGCAGAAGTCCTTTCTTTGAAACACAGGTAGCAAAAATATTTGCTAATAATCCAAAATGTGTAAAACGCTAACATAAATACACCGACTAAATTCCTCGTCTAAAAGCAAAAAAATGAACTTCACTTCACACTTCATTGCAAAAGCAGCTATACGCGGTTCAAAACTGATTAAAAGAATCCAAACTTTCGAGTGCCGTATTTTCTACTTAAACGGCCAAGTGGTCGTTATTCTATAGAATATATAGTTAAATCACAGAATTCAACAATTTTATACACTTGAACTGATTTGTGTCCAGTTATTTCATGAAATACCTTGTTATCCTATGCAATAACGGATTTCCCATTTTAATGGTAACATAAACAAAGAAATATTACAACAGATTATTAACAATAATGTGAAGCGCACTCTTTATGAAGAAGCTTTAAAACGTTCAAGAATTGACTCTCTAGAGCAATTCAAATAACAGGAACTCAGATAAATAAATTCTCTCTCTCTCTTATCGCAATCAATGCTCAAACAGATTGTGCTCTCCATTCTCCATCTCTTCTGAACTGCACTGATCTTTGTTGCAAAAGTCCTAAAAAAGGCATCAGAGAAATTTCTAACAGGATCGATCCTAAAGCCTTCTCGGCGATTCCTTGATGATATCGTATTTTTCGCCAAATTTGTAACCAAGGGTGATAAAGTTAAAAACCTGCTAACAATTGTCACATCTTCTATGGCTGCCACAAGCTTATTTTTCAAGTTCATGCTGGGAAGCGAATTTTACCTGCAAAACCCAAACTTTGCACTTGGAGAGCACTGCTGCAGGAAAAACAATCATGTGTACATATCATATTGTTATTTTTCTTTTAATTAATTTTTACTTTTTAACCAGAAACAACATTTACTCTGTTTCTCTCTTTTTTTCCCCTTCAATATTGATTCTTAACCATCTGTAGCAATCGCAGTTGCATTAATTTGCATTAAAGACAAATTTTAGAATCAAGAACTAATTCACAAATCAAGCAAACAAAGCAAAACCTGCATTAGAAAAGTTAGTCGCGAATTCAATATTTGCATACGAATCACTTTAAGTGAGAAGCGGAGGTTTTCATAAAATCTTTAGAATTCATGAAACTGCAAATGTGTGATCGAAGTCAGAAATAAATTAAAAAATTCCATTCAAAACTATTTCACTGCTTCAAATGAGAAACGATTTTTTTTTTAAAAAAAATTTTTAATCCCAAAAGAAAATCCTGATGAAATATGGTGAAATAAAATCCAATTTCCTTTCTATCTAATCCTTTCTAAATTTCTTTCGACGTCACAGTTCACAAACAGTTTTCTCCTATTTTCTGTAAACATTGGGATGTTACAAATGGACAAAGATGAAGGTGTTGCATGTTCAGGGCACCATGCATGACTCTTCATGCGACAGAACAATGGAGTTATGCATCAACTACCTGTAGTTGAATACGATTCTTAAAATAGAAAACTTAAAAAGAAAAGGGGGGGAAAACAAAAAATGACTTCAAAGAACTTGGAAACAGGATTTTGTGTGTGTAATGAATGTATAATGAATCAATTTCGCTGAAATTTAACATTGATTGAATAAAATTAATGTGTGCGCCATGCTTTATTTTAGCAATTGATTAAAAGGTAAAACTAATTTGTATTTAGTCTCGAAAGATTATTAACTCTTCCAGTAATGTATACATCAAATTTGACTCCTGAAGTATCATTTTGTTTTGAAACAACTCTATCCACTAATATTTTTCTACGATATTGATATACCAGATAAGAAATAAGTAATGATCACTTCATTATAGAATTCGGTATCCTGACTGGTCGTGTGAAACACTTCCCACCAGAGATGTAAACACACTACTTTTATGGTTATGCTTTTAAAAAATATATAAATGAAGGGACAGAGAAGAAATCTTTAAGCTAAAAAATAAAAATCTGTTGGCGTATGTACCCCCTTATGTACGTCACTGCTTCACAACCAAACCTGCTGACAATCCTAAATTTTTAACTTGATCCTCTTAAAAACAGAAATATTTAATTAATCTTATGCAATATTGAAACAAGTTTATCTTACAACTACTTAAATTTTTCTTATTCCTTTGTGATATCCTAGCCTTGTCAATTGAGGAAACTTAATTGATATTTTGAGGGTTTATTTACAAACGCATATGACAGTACACAGAAACAAGTATTGTTATTGTATTGTTATTGTTATTGAGTAAACATTTATTGTTTAATGACTGAATGATTAACTTTTAGAAGAAACATTAAAGAATATGCCAGGATGTAGCATCCGAAACATCTGCGGAAGGCAGATGCAAAACTTTTTCTCAAAATTCCTTGGTGGAGCTCACCGTATTCTTTCGTTGCGAGACGATGATTGGAATCCAAAACTCCACACCAAGGGCACTGGGATAGGGATGGCGATCTGAGATAGATTAATCGAATAATCGATTTCTCGGGCCAAAAAATCGATTTTTTAATCGATATGTAACACTGAATCGATATTTCATCCTAGAAAATCGACACTCGATTTTTTTCTGTTTTGGTAAAAACCATAAAATTATTTACAATTAGTTGAATGTACTATTTTTAAAACCAATAATATTAGAGTGTTGGCGATTAAAGAGTTAATTTATTGGCAAGAACAAAAACACTATTTATCATCACGTTCACTCAATAGCCATGATGTATATGAGTATCGTGGGATCTTCTGTTCCTTGTGAGCGCCTTTTTTTTCGATTGCCGGCAACATCGTAAATCAAGAGCGGAACCCCGCTTGGATCCCAGTAGACTTGACAGACTGTTGTTTTTAAAAAGCTTAGATATCAAGCATTGGGAACTATAAGCTATATATTATCCGATTTCTAAATTTGCAAATTTTCTCTATTTTTAATGCAACAAATACATTTAGAAAATAAATGTCTTCTTTTACACCTGATACTTTGATATGGTAATAAAAATAATTGTAATTGTCGAATTCCCTGAATTAAAAAATTCCCAGCTTTTACGGTTAAGGGATCGTTTTTTATAGCACCTTTCTTATTTTTTTTCATAAAATGGATTTATATTTTCATTGTAAATGCAAACTTGAAAAAAAATCGATCTTTTAGACCTCGATTTTTTTGTGAATCAATTCATCAGGTTACAATTCGAATCGATTTAAAAATAGATCTTTTTCCGAAAGAATCGCCATCCCTACACTGGGAAAGCTCAACAACCTCTCCCGTCGAGAGGAAATCACTGGATGATCCTGGTGTAGCGTAGGCGCAGTACTTCGGATCAATCCGCGCTGCCACCTAGAGTTTCAGAACGATTCTAGAGTTGTGTTACACCTTACTCCTGGGGACCTATATATAGAGAGAGAGCAAAGTCTCTCATTATAATTAAGGTATCCGACTACGTTCGGAACCGTGATTTTGCAAAAGCGTATAAATGGATAATATTTATGATATTTAGTGTCTCTTAGATTAAAAATGTATATAAAATTGTTTTAAGAAAAGTATTACAATAAAAATTATTTAAGTACAATATTTCGACAAAAAATGAACATAGAATGACCAATTTTCAAAATATTCTCCTTTTGCGAAAAATGCTTCTATTATTATAATATCTTGCCTGTATTTTGCTCAGACCTCTGTGCAGAGGCTCAACTAGCATTTTTGAAATATATAACTTAGAAGTGAGTTTATCCATGTTTTACGACAACAGAGGGGAAAATTTTAAGGAAAAAACGCCAATAATTATTTCAATTGGTTGTAACTCTGAAAATAAAGTAAATTTTTCAAAAATCATAGTTGAGACTTTGTACAGAGGTCTGGGCTATATACAGGCAAAATATTATTATAATAGAAGCATTTTTCACAAAAGGAGAACATTTTGAAAAAAAAGGTTATTCTAAGTTAATTTTTTGCCGAAATATTGTATTTAAATAATTTTTTTTTGTCAAAATGTCCTTAAAACTACTTTATCCCTGTATTGTAATCTAAGTGACATTAAATATCATGAAAATTATCCCTTTATGCGCTTTTTTAAAATCACGGTTCCGAGCGCAGTCGGATACCTTAAATCGGTATTAGAAACCCATGAGCCAGCAGTGTTCCAAAAAGCTTTACACTTCATTTTTTATAGCTGGGCAAATATGCATTTTGATACTTTTGCAGCCTTTGTCTCTCAGCATTAATTTTACTTTTTAAAATTCCCTTCCTTCAGTGTCAAAGAAAGAGAAAGCATGGAGAGAGAAATATGAAAGTAATAGTATTTTTACAAAGGAAGAGATAAAACCAACAATCATTTGGAATTTTTTCTTTCTTTTTAAACAAATTTTCCCAAACCAAAAATGCATTGTCATTTCTTGTATTTCAAAGAAATTTGCAACGGTTGTTAGAAAACGGAATACACAACTCACTCTCTCTCTCTTCGAAGGTAATGACAAGAACCTCTGAGTAAGGTATTAAATGTTCATCGACACAAAGGAAGCTATTTCCGCGACAATCATCTCGGTGTTCACTTTTATCCGTATTCAAAGATTTTCCAAGAAATATCGTTTATCCAACAGCAAAACATCCTGTGTATTCTTTACGTTGCGTTCGCGATAAGCAAAAGAAAGTGGCATGAGTCAAGCCTAAAGAACGATTCGGCTTCAAGAAGAAAAACAACGCCGGAATCCCTCCAAGAACAGAAGCGGAACGATTTATTTTCCAACCGTGCAACAAAGGCTAAGGAAAGAGGAGATAAGTACTCCTGCACGCGCAACAAGTGGTCTTAAATCACGAAAATGCGCTTTGTGGGTGTCTAGATGCACGATTTCAGTTGGGGCTTCCAACAACACGCGGGGTCCTCGTGAGAAACTGAACGGAAGTCGTTAGGAATGTCTTCACGGAAATACAATCGATTCGAACTGCACGAGAACGGAAATTTACCATGTGGTGTTGATGGATTACTTCTGTGAGCATGAATCGAAATACAATAGGTGTCCTCTTGTAGAACAGGACATATGACCAGATAAGGAAAGGATCGGTTAAGCCGAATAATATGGAATGCAATAAACGTGGTGATTGGAAAATCTTTTACCGATCGCCCAGGCTTAATCCAGAAACCATGCAGAGATAGTGTGATATGTTTGGGATTTTGAGCATCTTAGTGAGGAATCACCAAAAGAAGCATGCAAATGTTCCTATTCATTTTATTTGAATTTATTTAAATATCATTTTAAACAAAAATAAAATAAATATAACACAAGGTAATTTTAGAATTTATATTAGATGAGTGGCATTGGATTCATTCAATGAATGTTTGGTTTTATTTTTGTACCAGAGTTAAACATAATTATATTCTAAATTTCCATTAATCAAATAGTTTCTAATTTTTCCATTTGTGAGTATTTGTGTTGAAAAAGTTTAATTACAAATGTACGAATTCATCCAATTTGGGTTGTAATATTTAGTTAAAATTTACGTATTGAAAAAAATAATAATGTACAACACTTTTACAAGTTTAACAAACTCTTTTCCCACTAAGTTCATTTCTCAATGTTTTTCTAAAAGCTTTAACTCAGGGGTGTCAAACTCGTGACCATTACAAACCATTATAAATGTATTTATTCCAATTTGAAGCATGTGCAGAATTGGTTTATTCTTGAAAAAAGGAAGTATGGAAATAGAACAGTTTACAGCATTGATACTCAACCTGCTGCCAACCAACCTTATGTGAGTGACCCATTGCACTAAGAAATTCAATTATTTAAGAGCAATGTACTAAAAATTAAGAGGAATATCCTATCAACTAAGCAATCAAATCTATCAACTTTGCTGTCAACTTTTTTCATAGTAGAATATAAACAAGAGGTCACGGAGGAAAAGAAGTCGAAACTATACTCCTTGTTAGTAAAAAAGGCATAAAATTAAATATTTTTTAGTGTATTTGATAGAAGGATTAACATAGCATTTTTTAAAACAAAAATCAAAAAACGAGTTTAAATATTCTGATCAATTTTTTTATGCCCACAACGTTGCTTTGGTCTTAAAAGTACCCCCTCCCCTTCATATCCTCATGTTGCAGCCCGCGTGAAATACCAGTCATATGTAAGTAGCCCGGTGGGAGGAAAAATTGAGTATCCCTGGTTTAGTAGCATTCGATTCAAATTATTCTCTGTGAAAGCATACGCAGAGACAACTGAATAAGTATTATTGATTTTCAAACATTATTAAGTAATTTAATGATGCTCAACTCTGTAGTTTGAAATTTGGCAGTGACATATTTCAATTAATTTAATTATCATAATTTATTACCAAACCGTTAAGTCAGTGCTTCTCAAACTTTCAATAACAATGTATTGAATTCAGCAATACTATACTTTGACGCTAAGGCTACAATATACGATTTTTTCTCAAGTGCCACAGTCGTACATAAATGTCTCTCTCAGCTAACGCGTTAATTGCCTCGGACGTATAGATACATCTTTCCAAAGTACGATGTTTTCTGTGTGCCCTGCTATCCATAAAACTATTTCGAAGGCTTTAGAATGCAATAAAAGGAGCTTGACAGTGTTTGCGGAGGATTTACTTATTTCAGAGAAGGTTTTAATTATTTATCCCTTTCATCCCCCGATACATCACATACGCGCGCCTACCGGTAAAATGGTGGCATTAGGGAACGAATCACGTAACTTTTAATCGGCAGTTATGGATTTAATTATAAACCGTACAAATTATCAAGTGTTGATTTTTGTATAAAATTTATATATGACATGCCTATGGGGTCACTGGTAATTATTAAATTTGTCGTTAACTTAGTATTGTTAAATTAATTATAAAATACATTGTGCAGTACTGACGCATTTATAAGTGTATTATATCAGTGCAAATATTAATTTTATTTTTTTATGTCGGAATGTATTTTGTTTGTTTACTTTCAGTAAATTGATATTTTTTTTTAAAAAAAATATTTTGTTTTCGATTTTTTAATAGGCTCGCCCCTAACCCTGGTAGAATTATTACGCCCCCTTAGAGAGGCGTGCCCCACAGTTTACGAAACGCTGTGTTAAGTAATATTACTATTAAATGGAATGAAAACGTAAAATGTAATGATGAAAATAAAGGGATTTTTTTCACACCTCTAATAATTCAGAAGCTCCCACTACATACAGCCTGCAGTGTAAAAACTGAAGATTTTTTTTTACCTCCATCTTAAATTCTTAAAACAAATTTCGAAGTTTTGTATAAAAAGAAGTATAACATAACGTAAAATTGTGAGAGATATGCCAGTTTGAAAAAAACAAAAGCGGACGAGTTCGATCCGAGTAAAATTAATCCATTTCTCGGTTTAGATGTGAATCCAGCCCTGTATTTTCTTAAAATTGATTAAAAAGTTTATATTATTCTGGTACAGAGCTGAGTTTCAACGAAGTAATATAGAAAAATAAAAGATTATCTGATTCTTTCCGAGAGGAACATTGGGATCCCACAAGAACGTGCTCGTATGATGTTTCTTCTGGTGGGAATATTAGATTTTCATCAAAGTGCATATCTACCGCTTCGAGCGGAACAAAAGAAACATTATATTCAGCATTTCAACTAAGTGGTATTGATGATTCATTCCCTTTATTGGTTCGTTGGACTCGAAACATGTAACATCGTGACCATACTTAAGACAAACTGTCTTCACCAAAAGTCAAAGATCTGAACTATACTCGGAACTTCTTTTTTTAAAAATAGAAAATTACTTAATTTCTTCTATTAATTAAAGTGATAATTGTGCATATACAGGGTGTCCCCAAATGCCGTGTACAAACTTGGAGGGGAGGTAGACAACATCGTATGGAGACATAATTACATTGGAAAGCATGGGCGGAAAGCGATAGGTGGCGCTGTACGTGAGCTCGAAAGGTCGGTATATGTGGTTTTCTCTTTTCAGACATGAGCAACGTGCAATGAACATGAATCGTTATACGAATGCCGAGTTGGTGGATATCCACTTTATCTACGGCCTTTCCACCGGAAATGGACGTGTTGCTGTTCGGTTGTATGGGGAAAGATATCCAACGAGGTGGCAACCGAAACATCAAACGTTCGCTCGGGTGCATCAAAACCTGGCGGAACATGGATCCTTCAGATACATGATTGACGACACGCCCATCAATTCTGAAATGGGCCTGGTGGCATGAACATCCATCGTTGCTGCTATGATTCGTGAAACACCCGGTATTTTCGAACATGTCCACCAATTCATGTCGCGTCGGTGTCGTGCGTGCATGCATGTCAATGGCAGCAATTTCAAACTCCTCCTGTGATGCTTTAATGTCATACTTCTTATTTATTATTGGTTTTTTTGTGTAATAAAGCGTTTTTTGTGTAATATTCTGAGTTGCGACCTTACTGTCTTCGTGTCTTTTATCTCGCTAGTGTTACGTTTCGCCCTTGCTTTCCTATGTAATTATGGCTCCTCATGATGTTCTCTACCTCCCCTCTAAGTTTGTACATGGGATTCGGGCACACCCTGTATATTCGTTTATAATACTGTGTTTTCAACTTTTAGAAACGTTCTATAAATGCGTCATTTTCTTTACATTTAATGTGAAAGATACATTTAATATTAGAATATAGAAGGCGAAATAAAGAATGCCAGAAAAGCAGATTGATTTCATATTCGTTTCTCGCAGTAGGGTGACGAGGTAAGAATACAAAATTAATGTTGAAGCATTTTTTTATCCGAAGAAAGTGTTCCAATTTTGGGTTCTATTCCTTAACGTTACATGCGAAGACAATCTCAAAATATGATGTTGAAGTGGTAAAACATGGATCGCGTTTTGGAGGACAAAATGTAATCACACAATTGGCGATAATCCGAATCTATTTGCAAATTCCGAATCTTGAATTCATCAGTGATCATCGTGTTTAATTATAAGAATGGAATTGACTTTCACATGACATAGTAGGAAAAAGGCTTGGCAAACAAGGTGCCAACTCAGATGTGTTTCTTGTGCTGATGATTTCGAAATTGTCGATTCCATCGCCAAAACGCTGATGTGTTGCCCCAGAGTGATGTTCATACATATATAAAAACGGGAAATCATAATTGACTTACTAATCAATAAATAACTCTACATTAAACAAAATTCTACGTTATGGTATTGTCTCTCTATATTTTTTCAAGTGTGTTTAAAGATAATCTAGTGTAGGTTTATCTACTGGGCGCCCAGGAGCCCGGGGCCCGGAAGAACTCGTAAAAGGCCAGATAAGCTGGACTTAATCAGGTTTTCTGGTAATAAATTTCAATCCGCAAGTGCCAAGGGGGCCTGTAGATCTTTTGTGCCCAGGGCCTGAAATTAGCTTAAATCGGCACTGAGATAACCAATACCAATCTCGACTTGAAAGTGAATGGAAAGGACTTAATAATGTTTAAAAACTTTTTGCTTTTACTTCTACAAATTGAAAAAAAAAGTTTCAATGAAACATTTTTCTAAAAATAATTATAATTTTTGATCAAAGATTTTGAATGAATGAGAGGGACAATTGTCATCTTACATAAGTACTTCCATTAAAAATGTATAGCAGGAATTGTTTTTTTCTTACCGATGTGTAGTCCATAAGAGATAAGTATTAGCATTTTAAAGAATTTTTAAATAGTTCGAAAATAATTTTTAAGAACGGATTTCACATTAAAGCGCATTTATTTAAAGCAGAAATGGTGTAAAATTTTAAAAAAAAAGAAGAAAAATATATCTATACGCATAAGGCTTAATTTTTTAAGAACAGCCTATTTAAAAGCATTTTAGTTAATTATTTATCGATAAATATTCTTACTAATAACTGAAATTTATTCCAAATCAAAATCTAGAAGAGTTTCAATGAGCTAAACTCATGACGATCACATGATAAATACAATCGCGTGTTCTTCATTGAATTCAAAACTGACATTAGACATGTACTTTTGTTGTACTTGTAAATTTTAACATAAAATTTCAAATTTGATTATTGCGTAAAGATGTTCAAATTAAGTTTCTTCAAAAGGTTTTTCAAAAAATCAATACAATACTATAGTTAATTATAACTATATTATAAATGAACTTTTAAATCAAGTTCATTTTCTTTATTTATGGGGATTATTCTTATTGAAAATTTGTGTTTTTTCAAAGAAAGTTTCTGCAAGTACCAAAGGTTGGCAACAGTGAAGTACATGGACTGAGATTGGCTGGAAACACGTGATTGCATTTATCATGTTTATATGACATCATATGTATTTATGAACAGATTGACTGGGAACCACGAGATTGTAGTTATCGCGTGGCTATCACGTCCCATGAATTTAACCCATTTTGTACGTATTATGCTAAATTCATATGACGTCAGTCACATGATCGTGTCTCTAGAAAATAAATACATAACCCTTACTGTTGCCAACTTTTGCCTTTTTACACAACTTCCTTTTGAAAAAGTACATAATATTTGTTAGCAATAATAAAACACACAGGAAAAAAAATGCACACGATTTAAAAGATACTATTAGAATTTTCGAATTTTATTTTGAAAAACTTTTTTGAAGAATCCCAATGCTTGAACAACAGTAACTAAAAAAAACGTATAATTTATATCTTTATTTGGATTTTTAAAGTACAAGTACACAACTCTAATGTCAGCGTTCAATCCATCAGAAAACCCGTAATTACAGTTATCACATGACCATCATGAATTTAGCCCATTCGAATCCAAGAATAATCACGCATTCAGAAATTATACGTTTGTGAGAAAGAGCTCTACTGTCATTTATTAAAAGAATACTATCAAACATGCAAGATAAGCAAAACATGTATTATCAAGAAACAAATAATCCCTTGCTCTAACATGGATCCCATAGTTACTTCCGATCTTTGCTGAAAACATAGATAAAAGGTATAAAACCTGTTAGTGATTAGTAGTAAAAATGCACAGGTAGGTTTCTCAATTCAATTTTTTTGGTAGACAATGAAAACTCCCACCATAGTGGCTTAATGATAACGTACATAACAAGTTATAAAAATACGTTCAACCGCTAAGACAAAGTCTAATAGATGGTTGTTATTCCAAATAATGTGGTTATCCTTAATCCTTTGATAAGCTCATTTTTGTTCAAAACCATCGAACTGTGGATACAAATAAAATTCAAACAATAAAATATAAAATGTAATTGTTGCATATAAACATGTTACCGCAAGAAATAACTGTAAGTATGCGATCTGTGGTTATTATTAAAAGTATCTGAATGAATGGATTGAAAAAAATACACCATGAGTCTGGTTTATTTCAATAAGCTAGACTGTAAAGAATTGTCTCGAAAACATTCTATATAATATAAAGTATTACGGTAAAAGAGGCCCAATCGTTTTATTTCTTAAGATACAATGTGACATGAACTAATGCTTTTCTTTTATCTAGCCCAAATCTTATTGAAAATTACACAGATCGCCTAAATTTTTAAGCCTTGTGGTTGAATTATATGCGAATGCAAAAAATAAGACTAATTCTCAAACACACAATGATATCTGAAGAAAGAATTGCAGTTTCATAATATAAGAATATAATAGTGAATTGGGCTCTCTGAAATGATACAACCCTTTACTTTTTAAAAAATACTATGCTAATCTTAATACCTACCGTGTGAAATATTCAGACTCAATAACACAATAAAGTTGAAAAAATTTATTTGATTTTGATCTGCGTGGAATCTGAAGTATGAGAGCTAAAAAATCGCTTAAGAAAACCCTTCAAGTTTTCTAAGAGGAAGTGAAAGGGCTAAATTCTTATGATGGTCACATGACAAATGGAATCACGTGTTTTCAATTAAATTCAAAATTGAGAATTAGGGTTATAAGTTTGTACTTATAAAATCCGATACAGTTTCAAATGCGATAATTAGGTAAAGAGAGAGATGTTCAAGTATTAAAAATCCTCAAAAAGCTTTCAAAATAAAAAAAAATATATAAAATTTTTTACATTATACAAATGTTTTTAAATCTAGGACCTTTTGTTTACCTATATGTGTTATTATTGTTATAAAAAAACATGTATTTATGAAAGGAAAATTCCAAAAATAAAGTTGGCTACAGTGAGGTGCATAAACTGATGGCTGGAAAAACGCGATTTGGATTATCACGTGACTTTGGCGTCACTTAAAATTAGCTCATTAATTGCCAAGGAAAAAAAACATCACATCTTTAAACCCTTTAATTAATAAATTACTTCTGGGAGAGATTTTAAATATTACCTCGACATTATTAATTTAGCTAAGTTTATTAATATTTATTATTAAATGATTGAAAAAAGATCTTTTATGTTTCTTTTCAAATGGCACTTTGATTGCAAATGAAAAATATCCACAAATCAGATCAGATAAAACTTCAATATAAAATGTCTCATATGACACAAATTATTTCTGTTCGAACATTATTCAAATTTTTTAAAATCGTTTTCAATAGTGATAGCTCATACTTTCGGATGTATTTTTTTTTAACTTGAAACATTTACGATATAGGAACAACCAATCAGTACAACCTATTCCGGTTTAGGAATACTTTTATTACAAACCTATTATCCACCCAGACTTAAGAGGCGTAACTGAAAGGAAAATTGCTGTCAATCACTGCAATCCCAGAAGTCATCCCTATGTGTGCCACTGGTAACAATCATGTCGTTGAACTGCTAAACGCAAATTTAAAAAAAAAATAGAAGATAATCAAAGATAATGTTCATAGAGACTAGGTTTCAGACTTTGCGGATGTTACTGTTCAAGTTAGTTATGCATTCTGCATCCTTTAAACGGATGTGACGCGTCTTGTAAGCAAGCTCGAATAAATATACATAAAAATAAAAATCAATCGTTCCATTTCGACGAAATCAACCGGAACGAGCAAAGGTTGTGCTCGTGCCAAATGAGGCCAGAATTACCTCCGTATTTGTGGAATTCGCATTTATGCGTTTTTTTATCGGGAACAACGACAGTAAAACCCAACAACAGGTATTCTGGGAGTAATTTCGAATTTGAGGACAAAAGAGTTATGGGACATAAATCTCTTGTTTGAGTATTTCAACACTTCGGAGAGTGAAGTTCGTGCAAACGCTGTTGCGAATTCCATTTTTTTATTTACCACACAATACACTACACAGAATTTCAACACCGTTTTGACCAATTGACTGAATGTTCAAAACTCCCCCTCCTTTTCAGTAAAATCATACCTCATTTAACATAATTTGTTTCAGCACGTTTTTTGAACTTATAACGTGTTAATTTTGAAGTGTTTTATGAACATGCTATGACAATGCAAATTATTCTATCACTAAAATTATTATATCGGTAGTTCAAACTAATTAGTTTTTGTTTTATTTTACGAACTAATAGAAACAATGAGATTGCTTCACCTTTTTCACATTTTAATTTATAATAATAGTTACATTATGTACATAAAAATAACTTAAAAAACCCCACAAAATTCGGATGATTGTACAACATACAGTAATCGATTCAAACTAAATCAATCGAAATAAAAATTATCGTTTTTTGCCATCGTTCCAACCAAAATATTTTATTACCTTACCTTTTTTTTTCTTTTAATACACAATAACAATTACATCGCGTTTTTTAAAATAGCTGCAAAAAATACAAAAACTCGACGATAATACGACAATCAATAATCGATTCAATGAAAAGGAATCGGATGAAAATCATCGTTCTTATCGTTCCAATAGAAATATTTTATTACTTCGGCCTTAACTGTTAACTGAAACTACTTCTTTGGCTCTTTCTAATTAAATAACAGCAGTTATTCAATTGTTAGTTGCAGCAAAAACATTTTTGACACACTGCAAGGCAAAAAGGGAGATAGACTTTTTTTATCCACACCTTTTTATGTAAATTTTTTTGTTATTATTTTCTCAGATTTTGATAAATATCTGACCAAATTTATAAATATTTGCAAATTTTTGGAATTTAAGGAATTTACCTCTTTTAAAAAAAGTTTTTCCTCATTGGATTACAGTTAACTGGTTAATAACTTTTAAATTTTAAAAGAACCAAGCAAATCAACTGAAGAATTTATAACGTTTTGCTCTATTTCAAGGGCATAAATAGAAAGCGAAGGAAGAGAATTTAGGTTATTTTTTAACAAAAGTAAATCAAATGAATTTTATTCAAACAAAGTAAATAGGCTTGATGTGTGGTATTAAAAATTCTTACTTTTTTATTCTGTATAAATAACCAAACAGAAACACGTATAGAAAATTAGGTTATAAATGTTGAGAATGCGTACCTACTTCAGGAAAACAATTTCCACGTGAAGAATTTCTTGTTACAATAGGATAAATATGTATTTAATAAGTGTTTTCATATCTGAGCATCCTTTCATTTAATTTAGGGGTCTTCAACCTTTCACGCTCGAGGACCAATTAATAAATTTACAATGATCCGCGGGCGACATCAATAAATTCACAGTGATCCGCGGGCCACACGACTGTCAAAAAAAAAAAAAAAAAAAATATTGCAGTCAGGAAATTTAGAGAGAAAAAAAGATTTGTTTTACAAAACTATGTACAATTGATTCTAAGGGAGAAGAGATGATGTATATACATATATACATCATATATATATCAGTGATACATATATACACTGCTGGACAATTGCTAAGGACGGATAACACCATCATCCATAGCAACCACAAAATGAAAGGAAGCAAAATGTGGAAAATTAGAATAAGTGCGGGATATTAGTAAGAAGAAGTATGAGTATGCAATTGTTTTTCTACGTCTGTTCATCACGTGATAGCGTTCATAAGAGCTTTAAAGGTTTTGACGCGTGTGGACAGTTGTTGTTTCAAGTCAAAGTTTTACATGAAAGATTTAATAGACGAACTTAAAATTTTTGGCAGGTCTTCCCGACATCACATACATGATTTTATGCGTGGCCGAATTATTGGAAAGATCGAAGAAGGGCGAAAAATAACAGATGTTGCCAGGGAGTTTGACATCGCTCACAGCGTTGTTTCACGGCTGTGGAAGTCATTCAAAACTACTGGAATGTGTAGTAGACGGCACGGGGGAGGTCGTGTTAGAAGTACAACGCCTGCAGAAGACAGATATATCGTCCTATCAGCAAAAAGGAACAGGCGCACCACAGCTCAGCAGGTGACAAATCAGTTTCTTGCTGCCTCAGGAAAGCAGATCTCCCGAAAAACTGTTGCCAGACGTTTGAGGGGAGGAGGACTATACGCACGCAGACCTGTTGTGTGTGTCCCATTGACCAGACAGCACCGTACTGCCCGTTTGCAATGGTGTCGTGAGCATCACAATTGGACTGAACAGGATTGGGCATGCGTACTATTCTCAGATGAGAGTAGGTTCAGTCTGTCATCGGATTGTAGACGCCAACTGATCTGGCGCGAGAGTGGTACTACTTATCGTCCAGAAAATATCCAGAAAAAGGACCGATATCCGACATGCAGTATCATGGTGTGGGCCGGCATCATGATCAATGGCCGCACGCGCCTACATGTGGTTGCGAATGGGACTATGACGGGCCAACGATACATTGATGAAGTGCTACTTCCTCATGTTCGTCTTTTCCGTGGTGCTGTCGGTAATAAATTTGTTTTTATGGACGACAACGCAACATTTCATCGAACACTCACTGTTCAGGATTGTCTAGACAGCGAGGGTATTCAACGTCTCGTATAGCCAGCGCGTTTTCCAGATCTAAACCCGATTGAAAATGTGTGGGATGCTTTGGGAGGCAAGTTGCTGGTCGAAACTATCCTCCGACAAACAAGAACACCCTCATCCGTGCACTCACAGAGGAATGGGACAAATTGCCTCAACAGCTGCTGGATAATGTTGTGCAAAGTATGGTACGACGTGTGGAATGTTGCATCACACTCCACGGTGGACATATCTCGTACTGATACCTTTCTTTAAGGTGCCTGCTGACTTTTAGATGCATTGTTCCATTTCTCCATACGCAGATCAAATGAACATTTTTTCTTTCAGATGTTTCACAGCTTTTGTACTTTCCAGAACAATAAATATTCTTTATTCTAATGTCTGAACAGTGTGGCAACTATATTTTATCCTACTAGGCCTCATGTCTCGCTTAATGTTATGCTACATAGCAATTTGTGATCCGTCCTTAGCAATTGTCCAGCAGTGTATATCAGTCATACATATGATACATATATATATATATATCAGTTTCAAAAAAGTTAAATGGAAGTCAAATTAAAATACTTTGCAGACCTGTTAAAGATAAGAGTCCACCTTTTTTCCGAAAATTTCTGAGATTTTGTGCGTAGTCAGAATTTTTATGTTTAGAATTATTTTAGATAAAGTAAAATTTTTGAAAAATGAGTCATTTTCAGAAAATTTTAATATTAAATGCTTATCAAAATCTTATCTCAATGGATAATTATTTTTTTTTTTGAAATTGCCTCAAATTTAAATGAGGGGCCACTAAAATATCATCAGCGGGCCACGGTTTGAAGACCTCTAATATAAGTTAGTATAAAATTAACATAATAATTGGATTTTTTTTTGCAGATTTTTCTTGAGAAAATTATAATTATACACATATATTTTAATTAGTATAACACAAATTTTAAATATAAGTTACTTAAGAAAACTTTTTGAAGAAATATAGAGATATAACTTAATTTATTAGTTTTTTTTCACAAAATAAATGTTTGATTAAAAGATAAAGGGTTTTTTTCCCTCCTATTATAGAGAATTTGATAACGCATACGTTAGTATTCCTTCTAGGTCTCAAATAAGCTAGGGCACAATTTTTTTTAAAAAAACGTTCTTTTCGTATACTGATACAAAGGTAAACATATTTAATTTTAAAAAACGAGTTTGAGTTGTGTATACATGAGGTGTTTATATTTTTTTATATAACTATGAAAAATATTTAATTCCTTAACAGGTTTACCCGTACGCCGTACGTGCTTTGATATTTTCTTCTTTCTATCTTAGATTTACACACATTTTTAATTCTTATAGTGAGATTATTAATGCTTGTTTTTTTAAGAAAGGAGTTTGTGCATGATACTGAAATACTTATCCTGGATTTTCTTTGTGGGGAAGGCGGGAATTTTTCATTGAAGGCAGGAATTTAGATTCTTGAAAATATTCGATAAAGAACAGGGAATGGCAAGGCAATGTGAATTTTTTTGCTTGAGAAGAAATGGAAATGGAAAGATAATAATAAGTCAGATTATCTATGTCCCCATTGCAATGTAAGACTTAGTATTATGCCATGCTTGGAATTGTGTGTGCATGTATATTTGCACACACACTCACACAAACCTCTACCGTTTGAAAAAGGGGTATGAAGATGAAATTTTTTGGCAAATACGAGAGAAATTCTTTTAGGATATATGAAATATTCTTCATAGCATGCAAAGTGTACTTATAAAATGCAAACATTTAAGGGGTTTTGTGTTCCCTTTTTATAAAATAAAAAATAGTGTAAAAACTTTAAAATTAAAATAATCTTCCATTTTCGCATCTTCTTAAGTACTGTGCTCAGTAATATGCAATAAAAAATGCACCCTTTTTTAGAACATTTTGGGCAAAAAAATTGACCATTTAAGCCTTAAGGAGTTAAATATTTCTATTATCGTCAACAAGTATGAATGAACAAAAAAATATGCGTAGTAGAACCTGTAAAAATCTAAAGGTTGAAAGTTCTACTGAACCTCTCTAGATGGATCTGACTGTTATTTCGTGGTACAAATGTTTTACTTTTATATTATATTATATTGCATTAATATACTTCAATAATACGCAAAATTATAACAATTATAATTTTAAAGGAAATTATAATTTATTAAAAAAACAGCGTTATTACATACTTCCCTAAATATGAATTCCTATAATTTTAGCTGAAAATGGGTTTCAACGTTGTAGCTAAATTCATTTGACATCTTTTAAAATCCCCTTAGCACAACAAAATAATCAGATTAACAGTTGCAGAAATTATAATACGGCTCTCATGTTGAATTATAAAAACAACTCTATAACAAGAGCAATATGGGCACGTTTACCGGATTTGATTTTGAGTAATACTCACTCTAAATACGGACTGCGGAAGTGCATTCCCCCCTCTTTTCTCAAGAGAGATAAGATGTTTCTGTTTTCGCGCGTATTCAAAATAGCTGAACAGGAACAACGCACGCACAAGAGGGAAGAAAGGTCCATGGCACAGGAGAAAATCGCTGAGACGAGGTATAGAGATGTCACATAATAAATATATCCCAAGAAAATTTTTGTACTATAACAAAATGTTCGCTTATATCCGTGAAAATAGCAGTCATATGACGTTTGAAAAAACAATTTATCTGTACCTAGGGAAAAAAATTGACAGGCTGATATGTAATCATATTGTTTCATGAGCATGTTTGACAATTTTCCTGTAAGAATTCACCGGAAATTAAGAATCAGTGGCAGGACTCGTTCTGAATTTGACGGAAAAATCGCAAGATGTAAAAGTTGGAAAAGAAATAAAAACATAATTTTACTTACAAGTGACAGAATGTGACTTGTGGCTATGTAAGATTGATTATTTTCTCATGAAATAAAAAGCATTTCTTAGCCAACATAAAAAGTATTTAAATCATTTTGTTATAAACCATTATTACATAGAAGTAGGTGGGGTTTTAATTCAGATTTGATTGGCAGGGACCATTGTGTGTGTGTGGAGCCATTGGACGATTTTAAAATAAACGCTAATGATGACTGTTAGTGTTATCAAACCTGATTATTGAGATACTTTTTAAAAATTTAGCTAAAAACAAATCATACAATTAGGTTATTCAATTCAGAAACTCTTTTAGAAACTTATTTAATTTATATTACTGATTACAGGAAAAATTAATTTTAAATCCATAAAGACAGCATTGTGTAATAAAATCAAATAGATGATATACATCACGTAATGTTTTCAATATAGAAGTCGAGTTTGAATTACATATCATATCAGGAAGTGTAAACTTATAATAGAAGATATAATCAAAACGATCTGAAAGATTCTAAACTTGACAAGCACTATTTCAATCATTGAATAATCATGCAGGAAGATAAAAATTAACTCCAGAGAAAGAAAAACATTACTTACATCTATTCCATATTGAGAACCCGACAGCTCTAGGAGAACGCGTTTTAGTTTTCGCTATTCGTTTGACGCAACCGACTCTAGAAATGTAAAGCGCACTAAACCAGGTTTTTGATCACGATCATCGAACTGTTTACGTACTTGTCAGGTAGGATATTGACACAGCTGCGTATGGGAGTAGCATTCTCCCTAAGAATAAGATAAAACGAGACATTCGTCAATGATGGTTATGATCCGAAGTACATCTCTTATGACGGTCATTTGCCTTACCAAGTACTAGAGCTGTGTCAAACTTATTTTAAGTAATATGCTCTACCATTCGAATTCCATGCCGATAATAAGTTCCTTTATTCCATTACTCTTTTTGAATTCCTTTCATTTACCCTATTATATTTGAAGTTATTTTTAAAGTATATGCTACTCAGGGGTGTAACTGCCCCCGTATCAATGATACAGGGCCCTCAAGCTACAGGGGCCCCAAAATGTGTAACTACAGTCCCACTAACAGAGCTCCCATACCTAAAAAAGGGCCCGATGGAATTTTGATTCAGTGCCCCCTCAAAGCTAGCTACGCCAGTGGCTAGATGCCACTACTCTATTCATCGTCATCATTAACAATGGCACATGACAGTCCTTCTGGGCCTGAGCCTTCCTCAGAAGTTTTTCAAATTCTGCCCTTCTCCCAGCAATTGACTACTCTATTATTTTCAAAATACACGAGGGTTGGGGCAAAAGTCATGGCAACTATTTTTTTCTCTTGAAAATGCCAGTCCAGTTGGAAAATGTGACATATATAGACGGAAGGACAAGGTGTTAACTACATGTGGGGACAATGAATAGCACTGAAATATCGTAATACACTAATTTATTACTGTAGTATACAGGGCAATATGGCCTTCACGGTGAAAAAGAATGATAACACAGCACACATAAAGTTGACATGACAAACCTGGGCCTAAAAACCTTCAATGTAATCCCCTGCTACTATCACCGCACTCTGCCAACGATGTGGGAAGCGCTGAATACCACCAGCCTCAGCATTTGCCGCACCATGTGTGAATCGGGTCACCTGTTGGCGCACAATATTAGCAATGTCCTCTCGCGTTGCAAACCACCTACCACGTATTGGTTCCTTAATCTTGGGAAGAGATCAAATTCACTGTGACATTCCATCGTATTTCTCCCTCGGAGAATGGCTATTTTGATGTCAGCGGGCTGCTCAAAACGGGTTACTTCCATCTCACACGACACTCACCAACTGACAGATTTCAAAGCCCTCGCTGCGCTACTACCAGCTATCATAGAGCCATCTGTTGTTCTGCATACACACTATAGCTGCCGAACTTCCACACGACACATAAACGTTTGTGATCCTTACATTTGAAACACATTCCGTAACTTTATTAGGTAGGTAACGTGTTCCATGTCCACTTAGGAACAGTCCAAATTATGCTATTTGTTTTCCTATTCATGTCCTTTTTCAACGAATTGTAGGATTGAAAAAACTGAAGAGTAACTAGAGCAGGGACGTAGCTACCACCGTATCAATGATACCGGACCCCAAGCCACAGGGGTCCCAACATGTGTAACTATAGTTCCACTAACAAGATGCTCATATCTGAAAAAGGGCTCCAAAGGAATTTTGATACAGGGCCCACTCAGAACTAGCTACGCCAATGAACTAGAAATATTATACTAAGGGTCCTTTAACACGAATCAGCTTGTGCTGCAAATAATAGAAGAGACAGACAGTAGGGGACTAGTTTTGAATAGAAATCGCCTGGGTCCCAATATATGCGTTACCCCCTGCGATGAAGCTCTGCATAACCTCGTTTTTCTTCCTATTAGTTGATTCAGCTAAAAGGATACTGTGGAAGATGCGCTCTTTACACGCGGCTACTTGTGTACTGAAAATGAAGAGATTTGTATTGCATTTTCGGACTCAATCGCTGTACCGATGGGATTGTAAACTGTTTTACGGTGCTCTCTTTCCAGTCACCTTTGTATTCACGTATAAAAGAAATTCTCTCTCCACTTCACACTAGAGTGGTGACAGGAAACAGTTGATTTCGTGATTATTACTTTTCAGGCTTCCGTGGTTATTTCGTATTGCTTCGTGTGAAGCCGATCTAAAAGAAAAAAAATAAGCCTCTCTTCAATTACCACAATTGCTTTAAAATTTGTTCTTCGCTATAATAAGAAAGGGAAAACTTCTGAGGAAGGCTCAGGCCCACAAAGGGCTGGTATGCCAGTGTTGACTTTGATGAATAGAGAAAAGTGGTATATACTTTAAAAATAACTTCAAATATAATAGGGTAAAGGAAAGATATTCATATCTCTTACTTATAAACAACAATCCTTGCGAATGTCCTTGAATTACTTTTTCTTAAAATTGAGCTTTTAGTAACTGAACTTTAGTTACCAAATAATCTTAATCTAACTTGCTTTTAGTACTTAGGATATTTAGAAACAACAACTATATTTATTATTTCAAAGCTAAGCAGTATCATCATTCTTAACTTCCTAATGCAAATTAGATTTTAAAAATTTTGCCTTTAAATGTGATTATGAGTAGACCTCCTAAAGCTTAACCTTTATCAACAGAAATATTTGACATGATGATTTAGATTAACACGATGTCTATCGCTGAAGGCCCTCATAATGTTGTTACTATGTCGAGTGACAAGAATAACTTCTTACCTCAGTCTCGTAAGTGCTGCACAATGTCACTTAAGTACTTAGGTTGGTTGCATGTAGTATGCTAGAGACCTGATTTTTTCCAACAGAAAGCTGATTTTGAAAAAATTAAACTCAAATCCATAATCTAATTTACATATGATTGGGCAAAAGGTTCCCTGTTTTATCTACTGAGCAACAGTGACCTCATTGAAGAAAGGAACTTTCTTGAAGAGGTATTTTTGTCCTCCCCCTTCGAAAATTATTTGTGTATTCTTAAAGGGCTCTAACATCTTGAGAGTCTTAAAATTGCAAAATTTTATCCAAACAGATCATGCAACTCAAGCATTTTATCTATAGTAAAAGAATATTATAAGTTATGTGCGATCAGCAGCGTTCTCAAAAAAACTTAATTTTTAGAAAACTCGATTTTTTGTGAAAACTTAATTTTATTCAAATTTATTACTAATAAGATTTTTTGTTGGTTTAAAGACACACTAATTACAGGAAAAAATCAAGAGTAATAAATATCAAAAACCTATACAGAGAAAATCTATGAAAAAAAAAAGGACTAGAAAATAGTGTGCCATTTTCTCACAAAAATCATACAGGTTCTTATTTTACAATTAATGCCTTACTATAGCCATTATTATTTGTTTTGCTAAGCCTAAGCAAATAGGAAACGGAAATATCAAAACTATATCCAAATACCCATAACTTTGCGTGATTATTACTTTTCACGCTTCCGTGGTTATTTTTGAGTCACTTTCTGTCTTTTTTTATGTTTTCTTTTTGGAATTTTCTTAGACGCGAAAATGTAGTAGTGAGAGAATAGCCGTGATTCTCACTATTTTTATAAACTTCTCGTCAGATGATATTCAAGCCTAATGACAGTTAGTCTTTACTTTCGATGTGTTAAAGAGCCAAAGATAATACAGAAAAACAAAAACAGAACAAAAACATAGCAATTAAAAATATCTAACATCTGAACTTATTAATGATAAGAGAGAGAATCAGGCAGCTCAAATTCTACCACTTCAAGATCACTAATATTAATGCACATTGCTGTTAAATGGAAATAATGTACAAGAGATAGATGTTTCAGCAATGCTCATGAAGAAAAGATGCAAATAATTACTTCAAAAATGATCTGGAATTTTTATTTATTTTGGAATAGCACTTTTCTTTACAGGAATTTTCTTATTGGACTGTTTTCGATTAATTATTCAATTCCTACTATTATATATACACTGCTCAAAACAATTAAAGGATATTGTAAGTTTTATATAAAATAAAGATATAAGCGAATTTTTTTTTTGTTTTTTTTTGCCGAAAATGGAAGAAGAGAATCACAAATGCATATTTTTCTGATTTTCAAATTGTGGAGTATGCTAATTTTGAGTTCAACGTCAAAAAAGTCGCTTCAGCGGCAGCGAATGAAATTTGACTTTCAACTGAAGTGAAAACAAGGATGATCGGCATTCAGTGACTGCTTTGTTTCGATGAGTACGATGTCTCAGCGAAGTCGTTTAACCGATTCAGAAGCTTGTAGAGTTGTTGGTCGGTTAGAAGCGAGCCAAACTCAAGCCGAATTAGCGCAAACCATTGGATTGTCACAAAGTGTGATTTCCAGGATCTAGAACCGTTTTTGGAGACTGGAAGTGCAGGCCGAAGACCAGGACAAGGTCGTAGACGGGCAACAACGCCCAATGAAGATCGTTATTTAGTGTTAACGGCTCGGAGACACCGAAATATGAACGCTACTCTTCTCCAACAACACCTTCGCTCGGCTACTGGCACCAGGGTTTCAACTCAGACTGTCTGAAAACGGCTCCATGGTGTAGGTCTGTATGCTCACCGACCGATGGTATGTGTTAGACTAACGTCAAGACATCGTCGCGACCACAGGGAGTGAGTAAAAGAGCATGTGAACTGGAGGAGAAATGAATGGAGCAAAGTTCTTTTTTCTGACGAGTCTCGTTTTTCTGTTCAACCGGATAATAGGCGTATTTTCATCTGGAGGGACTGTGGCAGTAGGAACAATCCTGCGTTCGAGCACGAAAATGTCAGATTTGGCGGTGGGGGAGTGTTGGTGTATGGTGGCATCTCCATTGACTGGTGCACAGACCTCTACATCATTCGAGATGGACCTCTGACTGCTCGCCGATATAGGGATGAGATCCTCAGACCTATTGTAGTCCCTTACGCTGCAGCAATTGGAGATGACTTCATTTTAATGGACGATAACTGCAGGCCACATCATGCTAACCTGGTGGAGGATTTCCTTTTCGAGGAAGGAATCGTACGAATGGAATGGCCAGCGTGTTCTCCAGACATGAATCCAATAGAGCACGTTTGGGACGCTCTAGGAAGACGAATTTCTGGCCTTCAACCACCCCTACAAACTCTCCAAGAAATGGAAATAGCTCTTCTGGAAGAGTGGGACAGAATACCCCAACTCGTGATTAATAGCCTCATTGACTCCATGCCTCAAAAGTGCTCAACGTTGCTGGCCGTCCGTGGAAACCATACCCCCTACTGAAAATGATTTCCTTTGAAGAAAACACCTTTTCTTCTTATTTTTTCTCATATGCACAAATTGTGTTTTTTTCCTTTTGTACACAAATGCGCAATAAAATGCATTTTTTTCCTGCCAAACATCTGTGTAACATTCTGTGTAATTTATTCTCATATAACCTACTACATCTGTCGACCATGCATCAGTCAGCTAAAAAGTTTCCCAGCCACAAGATCCACCTAAAACCGCAATATCCTTTAATTATTTTGAGCAGTGTAGTTCACACTGTCCCTGTATATATGTCGCAGGAAAATGACGAAATTAGGAATTTTATGAAATCCCTAAGAGATAGGATCAATTGACACAAGATGTTAAAATGACGTCTCTTCAATGTCATTTCCATGATGTAAGGGATTTTATCAAACCCTGAACTGTTTCAGTGAAATGATGAAATGAACTAGCCAGGATTTGCATTGGCAAAATGCTCTCCAGGGAGGAGACACCTGGGGGGGTCGAGTCCTTGTACTTCCTAACCATACAGGTAGTACTATCGATCCCCAAAATATCAACTCCATATCTTTAAAAAAAATGGCTGACTTGTTCATTTCATCATTTCACTAAAACAGTTCGGGGATGTGATCAAATCACTTACTTACAAAAGGGAAATGATCTCAAAAAGACGTCATTTTAACATCTTGCGTGAATTGATCATCTCCCTTAAGGATTCGATGAAAGTCCTAATTTCATCATTTTCTGTGACATATATATACATATATCTTGTCCATATTTTCAATCGTGAATAAAATACTTTTTATTCATCCACTTAAGTTCAAATACATCTTTTTTAAACTTGTAGGGGAGGTCACTTTATGTTAATACAGTTTTTTAAAACATTAATTCATTAATATTTGAATAATTAATGAATAAATAGTAACTGACAAAAATAATAGTTCAACACCATATATAAAAAAGAAAACCGCTTGCTGTGTCCCTGTAGCACAATGAATAGCGTGTTGGACTTCTAATCCAAATGTCGTGGGTTCGAATCCCACCTGGGATATCCTAATTCCTGAGAATGTGATTTCTTTTTACTATACTATTTTATTCGAATAATTAAATTTAATTAATGAATAAATAGTAACTGACAAAAATAATAGTGCAACACAATATATAAAAAAAGAAAACCGCTTGCTGTGTCCCTGTAGCACAATGAATTGCGTGTTGGACTTCTAATCCAAATGTCGTGGGTTCGAATCCCACCTAGGATATCCTAATTCCTGAGAATGTGATTTCTTTTTACTATACTATTTTATTCGAGTAATTAAATTTAATTAATGAATAAATAGTAACAAACATAATAATATTCCAACACTCTACATAGAAAGGAAGTTGGAAAATTGCAAGGAATATCGCTTTCTATTTTGCCACTTAATATTGTGATTCTTGTACATGTACATATATACGTATTTATATTAATTGTAACTGTTTAACAAAAAGTAGCTAAAATAAAATCTTTATTGGACTAAGTAGGAATCGACTTAATTTTTTTATATTACTTGTTTATTTAATTATTCTCAATTATTTCAAATTTATCATATTTTAATAAAAAGATAATAAGCCGAAAAGTAAATGTGAAGAAATTAATAAATAAAATTAATTTGAATACGAGCTTATTTTTAAGATATTGCATATTCAAATTATGCATTCTTACTATAAATATATTTTTATTTATTTATCTATTTTGAATTTTATATTAACCAATTTTCTAAATGTCTCAGTCTATAAAGAAGAAAAGATAAATTTAAAAGTATTAATTTCACAGTTTTTATTAAATTATTTACATTCACTTTTCTCTTTATATATAATAGAAGTTTTTCGTAATGCTGTAATAAGTTTATTACTTACTACCACAAAATTACCAATGCTCAAGATAACTCACCATGTTAGCAACCCCGATTTCCCATGTGTCGTACGTGCTGAATTGGCAGCCATGTGCTTCATTTCATATTATGTCGCCAATACAATTGCGATAGTACCTTATTGCAAGTTGTCGCAGAAAAATATTGCAACGATTGCCTGGACTGGAATCATTGTGGAAGAAGAAAGGCGTCGTCTCATACTAAGACGTATTAACAATCAACGGAACTAAATACTCAACTTTCCGAGAAGCTTCAAGATCTGCAGGTTTATCAAAATATGAGGACTTTATTAATGAAGTGTAGGACGATGCAGCTTCAGCGACGAATTTAAGTGAAGAACAAATTTTGCGAAAAAAAGAACATATAAATAGAACTACATAATACATGTGAATTAAAATTTTACAATTTGAGCAATGAGTCTGAACAGTTATATAATTTATACAATGAGGACTGGGCAGGGGTACCCCTCCTATTATTATTTAAGAATAATAATTTATTTCCACCTGAGGAATAGTTTTTATTTATATCATTTACTATCGAAATATATTCCTTAGTAACTCAATTTTTTTTTCGTGTTTCAAGTTGCCTTTATACTTCTAGGCTTACGAAAGGGGAATATATATATATATATCGAGGAATTAGTGCGACTGTGTTTCATTTAAGAACTGAATGAGAGAAGCAGCTTATTTTTGTACCCCCCTTCTTTTGTTTCTTGTGTCTTCCTGTTGCGTGGGTAAGTGATACATTTCAAATACTGACCCTAATTCAAGTATTACTTCATTGTTCTTTTTCTCATTCTTTATTCTATTCGAAACTTAACTGCTGTCATCAGATGGTATTTCATGTTCGCATTCTACTGTGTGGCAACACTTGAGTGTAAAGTATGTTCATGAGAGCCATTGTGAATCTGCATGATGGTGTTTGAGAGTAATTCACTTTGAAAGTTCGAGAGCTTGTTGAATCAATGCTAAAATTCACAGATAGCCCAAATTCTTTTAAAATTATGAAAAATATTAACTTTTCACTCGTTGGACTCAACAGATCAATATTTATTTTCTTTTAAATTAAAAATAATTTAAATATTAAATGTAATTATTTTTAATTATAATAAATATATTGATATAATTGCAATTATTAATTTATCACAATGATTATTAATTTATTACAATTATTAATAATGTATTACAATTATTATTAATGTATTACAAAATTATTATTAATATATTACAATTATTATTCATTTGTTACAATTATTATACATTTATTACAATCAATTATTAATTTATTACAATTATTATTAGTTTATTACAATTATTAATAATTTATTATAATTATTTTCAATAATAATTATAGTTTTGTTAAGGTAGGTATATAGCAGATAAATTATAATATTATTCAGTTATATATCTATCTTAAAGAAATTCGTAAGTTTAATTTTATAAGGGGTTATTTTATAAATAATATATATATATATATACGTACACATCTCTTTAAAATATATTTATTCTATAATTTATTTTGTAATTAAAATATTAACAATGGCAAAAGAAGGAAAAACTTAACTTTCAATTTTTTTTTCGTATAGGAATTTTGAATTATTTACTGCGAGAAAGTTAATGCTCAAGAAAGTAAGAATAAATATTTAGTCATCAAATATATATATATATATCAATTTCAGATTTTTTTTCCAACAGCAAAAGTTATAAATAATCTACAACTAATTTGATGTTTCTTCAAAAATTATCCTTTTAAAATGAGAAAGCGTTAGTTTTTAAAAAATTTTCTCAATGCTTCTCTTTTATCTTTATGAGTTCCTTTTGTTTATCCTATTCACATTGCTAAAACAAAAACAAAACAAGTAATATAAAAACAAATTTTTAAGTCATTTCCTACTTTGAATGGATGAATAGAAAGTATCTTATTAACGATTGAAATTTTGAATAAGATATATATATATATATATACTAGTATTATTTACATAAAGGGGGAAGGTTGGCTGGCCAAAAACATGTTCAACCCCACTTTATATAAAAAAATTTTTATATATTAGGTGTCCTAAGTCAGCAATGTTTATAATACTACAACATCCATTTTATAATTTTTAATCTAGTGTCCTTCATTGTATGTTCTCTTTACTGTCTCTGTGTTTTTTTCGAATGTGATTGATGTGAAAGTTTATCTCTTGTTTGTAGAGAATTAGACTATATATATATATATATATATATATATATATATATATATATATATATATATATATATATATATATATATAGGGAAAGGAGTGAACTAATAGTAGAAATTGAAAAAAGAGCATGATTTGTCTATATTGTGTTGTAATAATGCCCACTCGGTTTGGCTGAAAAACAGGTTTTCGACGCCAACTTTTGTCTTTGTTTTAACAGTTACATTGTTACAACAGTAGAGACGAATCTGTTGGCGTCAAAACCCGGTAATTAATTAAATTTAATTAAATTAATTAATACTTGAAAAAACTGTATTAACATCAAGTGTCATCAACTACAAGTTTTAAAAAAAAGTTTATTTGATCTTGATTGGATGAATAGAAAGTATTTTATTAACGATTGAAAATTTGAACAAGATAAATAGTATATAAATAAATAAATAGAGAGAGTGAGGTAATAGTAGGAATTGAAAAACTGAATTCATACAATTTTACAAAATGCCTTATAAATTATAAGGACCTTATAAATAATTTTGAAGCAACCCAGCTTTCAAATTCTTAATTCACTTGGAAAAAAGGCGACAAGAATCTGATTAATTGAAAAAATTAGTTACTGTCAAAATGCACGACAATTGTTCTTTATTTCAATGTTATTTTCCCATATGTTACTTTTTTCTCATGTGGGGGAAAAAAACAATAAACGGAAATACTGTTTTAATGTCTTAAAACATTTAATTTAAGGAACATTTTATTTCAACAAAATTCTAAATAATATGACAATTAACCAAACAATATTCAAAAACGATTGATCAATTTCTTTTTTATATATTCGCAGAAAAGGTAATAATTTTTTCTCTTATTTTTAGGCATTTTTTTTCAAACTCTAACCGTCATCTTTTATTAATCTAAAGAAACAAAAATCTATCGTTTGGCCTTAATTAATTCACACGCTTTCCAAAAAGTTGATTTTACACCTGCGAATTCAATTCAATCGTTTCCCACCACATGAACCTTGAACGGGCAGTGATTAATTCAAACACAGCTAATACAGTTGAAATGATAAAATCTCTGACGTGAGTAGATTGTCACGAAGGACACATATAATAAAATGACCGTAAAATTGATTTCATTGAATGGTTAATTGGAAAATGGTCAAGTTTCTCCACCATACTTTGTATGGATGTAATGAATGGTTTCGATCAAATATAAAGGCAAATGATAACAAAGTGAATTAAAAACAAATCTTTTGGGGCGTATTGTCTAATTATATTTTGTTTCAGAATTTATTATCTCAAGTTCACTGAACAAGCGACAAGCAAAAAGCAAATACGTTTTTCATGAATCTAATGTACTACGGAAATATTATCATTGGAATAAAATGATATACAGGGTAGTCCCGAATCCATGGTACAAACTTTAACGGTCGATACAGGACATTGTGTAACAATTATTTTTCGTACAGTAATGTATGGGCGCAAGTGACGCGGCGAGGCGCAAACAGGGGATATAAAATTTTCGAGAAATGGATTTATAGGTTTGTTGCGTTGCCGGTTGGGGGCAGTAGATGTTTAGCCGTCGTTCAACATTATGCATCTCAGTAGGGGAAAGCGCCATTCCCGATTGTGCTGACATCTACGATGGGAGACTTTATGTATGCCGAAAGAGCAGACATGCATTACATGTACGGCACTGCAAATGGTAATAACAGAGCTGCGCTACGAATGCAGTTTCCCGATCGACGAATAATGGATCACAGAATTTTTCAGCGGTTACATCATCTTCTTCGTGGAACACGTTCGTTCCACGTCACCAGACATGATTTAGGTCGACGAAGAGCCGTAAAAAGTCAAAGCATGGAAGAAAGCATCTTGAATGTTGTGGCTGATAGACCAAAGTCAAGTACAAGAGCTGTTGCTCATCAAGTAAGTGTGAGTCATTAGACCATTTGTAGTGTGTTCAGCAAAAATCGCTTACACCTCTTCCATTTTTAGCCAGAGTTCGAGCTTTACTGCAACGGAACTTCATAGTTCATGTGCTAAACAGTTATTGTAAACATTTCACTTGTCAACGACGATTTCAATAAGCCCTTTGTCTTTCCTTTTGTGTCTTATTTTTGTGTTTGTGTCGCACCGCATCACTTGCGCCCATATATTTCTATACAATAAATGACTGATACATTGTCCTGTGTGTGTGTGAGTGTACCTACCCATAAAGTTTGTATCATGAATTCAGGACTACCCTGCGTAGAACTTGAGTTTCATAATGGGAAAAAAAATGAAACACCTCCCCATAACGTAATATACAAATTTAGAATGTTGATTTTAAGGTGATAGTTTTCGCCTAATTAGCCAGCCATTTGTATTTTGCTACAATTTCGTGGGCTTTTTAGTTAACGAGTTATTGTTTTAGCTGCTAGTAAATAGGTAAAAGAGCCACTTTCAGTTATATTTCAATCAGATTTCAAGTCACCTTTCACAACTAATTATTAACTGTACTTTAAAAGGTATATTATTCTATTGAAAAATATATATTTAATACTTTAATCGGCTGAAGTTCTTTGTTTTATTATTTTTAATAAAATAATCCCTTGGGATGGCTAAAGCTGTCTCTGTTCTTTGCAAAACTTTACACGGAACAATTAAATACGTTGTGATTCAAAATTATAAAATGGAGTGCCAGCTCATTTACTGATCTCGTCATATGATAGTTTTTTTTTTACACTGCTTTTTGATTCATGTAGCACACAGAAGAATCAATGGTGTTTTTCAAATTATAAGACGGAAACATATTATTTCCAAGCATCATTTTTCTGATAAGAAGTAACAAGGGTTTTAATGAAATATTTCGGTATTAATGCGTTATACCGTTGACCAATTTCGCCAATTGTTGCCTAATGCGTTCATCATTATTAACGTTTGGGCACATGCGTTGAAATGCTTTTCCACTATTAGCTGCATATTACAGCATTTGACGATGCCATTTGGTTTGAAGAAACTGGTCGACAATATGATACGCAAGTATAGACATCTTTTTTACACCAAGAATAAATTGTAATGTTGTTGATTTTTCACTTATTAATCTTTCTGTTTTTTTTCATTCCAACAATACTTTTCATTTCATTCGCTTACTTAATAATCGCCACGACAAACGACGAACTAATTTGCATTTTGACGTATTTCAAACAACGTTTTCAATAACTTAAGAGATCCGACATGTTTGGAACCATGATTTTAAAAAGCCACATAAATGGATAATTTTCATGATATTTAGTGTTCATTTAGATTAGAATACATGTATAAAATTGTTTTAAGGACATTTTGACAGAAAAAATTATTTAAATACAATATTTCTGCTAAAAATTAACTTAGAATAACCTTTTTTCAAAATATTTTTCTTTTGTGGTGCTTCTATTATAATAATATTTTTCCTGTGTATAGCTCAGACCACTGTACAGAGGCTCAACTATGATTTTTAAAAAATTCACATTATTTTCAGAGTTACAACCATTTCAAATCATTTTATCGGCGTTTTTTTCTTAAAATTTCTCCCCTCTGTTGTCGTAAAACATGGATAAACCCACTTCTAAGTTATATATTTCAAAAATTCTAGTTGAGCATCTGTACAGAGGTCTGAGCTATAGACAGGCAAAATATTGTTATAATAGAAGCATTTTTCATAAAAGGAGAATATTTTAAAAATGGGTCATTCTACGTTCCTTTTTTGTCAAAATATTGCACTTGAATAACTTTTTATTGTATTATTATTCTTAAAACATTTTTAAACACATTTTCTAATCTATGTGACACTAAATATCAAATATTATCCATTTATACGCTTTTGCAAAATCATGGTTCCGAACGTAGTTGGATACCTTAAGAGTTGAAAGATTTCCATAATTTTCCAGAATGCACAGTATAAAGGCACCATGATGTGATCTAAACTAATGCTTTGTATATGCATCCGAGACTGTATCTTCTGGTTGATAAGCACATTTGAATGCTCAAGCATGCATCTTTTGAAAGCTGCAGTTTGAAATGATAAGATGATATTAAAATACATACAAGATTTCCCCAACTTACGATCGAGTTGTGCTCCGATTAACAGCGCTGAGTCGGATTTATATGTTTCAATTTTGAACACTATTTTCTTCAAAAAGAGTTGTAAAATTGCGCAGAAAACTCATAAATTCAATCTATATGCGCATAATTATTATTATTACAAATTTGAGAGGGGGGGAAGCAGCTGACGACTCAAATTATTTTTGAATAGCAACACATTTTTTAATGGATAAGTACAAACAGTTGACTACACGAAGACATATCGACGCTTATATGTCGCAGGAAAATCACGAAATTAGAGGAATTTGATGAAATCCCTAAGATCAATTGACGGGAGATTTTAAAGTAACGTCTCTTCAAGGCCATTTCCCAGATGAAAGTAAGAGATTTGATCAAATCCCTGAACCGTTTCAGTGAAATGATGAAATGAACTAGCCAGGATTTGCATTTGCAAAATGCTGCCTGGAGGGGGGAGGCGCCTAAGGGGGTTGAGTCCTTGTACTTCCTAACCAAACAGGTAGCGCTATCGATTCCATAAATATCAACCCCATATCTTTAAAAAATGGCACCATAGGATTAACATAAGGATTGATATTTTAGTGCGCAAGCCTTTCCATGCCAAAAGCAGGTCATTATTAGTAAAGAAAATATAAAGATAGGGAGGGGAGTCAATCGACGCCACCACGAGCGCTTCCCCGGTTTCCTATTACACATTTTCGTCCCTTTTCACGAAAACACTCGCACCAATTTCCAGCAACCAAGAGGAAAGATGTTATACATCAAAAAATACCGACCTAATTTTCTAATTATTAGTTAATTAGTTTCGAATAAATAATTTGTATTTCATTGACTACTATTGTATTACTTACTTCTACGTTTAGTATAAAGCACCATATTTTTGTTAAATAAACACTTTTAAACTCTTGACAATATTATTTCATCAATTCACTGAAACAGATCAGGGATTTGTTCAAATCCCTTACTTTCATCAGGGAAATGACATTGAAGAGACGTTATTTTAACATCTCCCCTGAATTGATCCTACCCCTTAGGGATTTGATCAAATTCCTAATTTCATCATTTCCCTGCGACATATACACAGATAAATATGATAATAGATTACTTATAATAGTTGTTCCCGCTTGTCAACACCAGAACTAACTTTTTGCTAACTTCGCATTACTGTAAGCGCATGCGCAGATATTTTTGTTCCTAAGAAAACTAACTAGCTGTTGTGAGATCACTTGTTTTCGGCCATGTAGTATGTAGCTGCTTTTGTTCGCGTTATTAAAAAAAAATCTTTAAAAATGAAGCAGAGCGTAATGCTTGAATACTTACTAGATTAGAATTAGAATAATTTAGATGGATAAATTAGATTCATTCGAAATGAACCACACCGATGCAGAACTAGAGTTTAGAAAATTTGAAATTAGAACGAACCCTTGACCACACCCTGTTTTTGTTTCAATAGTAAAGATGCACTCGATAAAAGCAAGCTTTACAACGTTTCAGAAACGGCTCTCTAAACAGTTTCATTTGCAGGAACTCAAATCTTTCCCTTATTGCAGTCAATTCATACGACTGAATGCATTTTTAAATTGACTCAACCTTTCTTTCAAAAACTCCCTGGAAATTTCTAGAAGGGTTGATATTAGAGCCTTTTCGATGATTTCTGTGCGATAACGTATTTATTGATATTTTTTTTTCACTAAGGGCGATTAAGTCGCCCATCTAGTTGCCCTGGTCATATCTTCCTTGATTGTTATAATCTTATTTTTCATGTCCACGCTAGAAAGTGAACTTCACCAGTAAAACCCAACCTTTTCACAAGGAGGGCACTTCTGTAGGGAAAACAACACACGTAGTGTGTTTCATTATGTGAACAATACCAACTATTTACTCTACTGTACAATCTATAAACAAAACTAGAATCTGAAATTAAGAAATGCAAAAATAGAAATAAACATATAAAATTCGGTTCATACATTTTTTTTATAAAAAAAAAAGGTTCTTTAAAAAGAGGGCAAAATTGAAAATAAATTTTTAACTTTCGCAGTACTGCCATACGCGCTGTGGGGTTCAGCTATCTCTGAGGTCTAAAAATGTATCGTGAATATGCATCGTTGTTAGAAACTTACTAATGCAGTTAATTTTGTTACGTAGTTATTGATGAGTCTTATTTATTTATTTATCTATTGAGAATTTTTATTGAGGATTCTTAACCAATAATCAAGTTCATTTGGACGAAGAAAAGAAACATACAAATGTGTGAAGAATATATTATATTTTGTAGCATATACAGTAAAGCAAGAGTTGAATACATGTATCACACAAAGGATTAATTTATTATGTAAAGCGCGTTCACCACCACTACGAAACAAATTTTTTAGGAGTTATTCACCTCTATCATCTCAGATTCACCGATAAGTGAGCACCAAACACTTTCCCCTAAGCACCATCAGCAAAGCGCAGTTTCTTAAAATCAGTGTCAACAATAACTAAACTTTTGATACCAAAGCAAGATTGAGCTTTGGCAAGCTCATTGTTCGCTACGCTATGAGCATGAACACAGGAAAACTAAACCATTTCGCATTCACGTAGTTACCAAATTGCTAGTGCTTTCCAAATTCGCTTAGTGATGAAATGCGTTATGATTTCCAAGATGAAGAACGGGAATTTCATACACAATGACAGATAAAAGGTGTCTGTTCAACAAACATGAGCATTTGTTACCGCAAGACTGTAAGTAAAAAACTCATGACTTTAGGAAAAACTAGCAATCGCGTCTTAAGAATAGCTGAAACGTTGAAAAAAAAGCGATTGAAAAAAATTATTTTTTTCTGGGCCAACATTTAAACGATATGCACAGTAATTCTCTTTTTGTTTTGTTAGAGTCATGATATTGTGTCGGTCGTTAGCCGGTCATTCAATAATTAATTGGACTTTTTTCCAATTTGTGAATTGTTCATTACCTCATCCAAAACAATTTTATACTCCACATCAGAGGTAGGGAGAGGAGAGGACAAGATCTTATCTTCGTGAGGTTTTGCTTTCATAATAATACGTGACGAAAAAAAAAAGATTCAACCTAACCCTTAGCATCGAATTTGTTTTGATACAAAATAAATCTTTCGATGAGATTTAAACATCGTTATTAAGCTTACATTCGTCATTCAGATAAATTATTTTTCTTCTTTTAAGCCTTCAATACATTTTAAAAAGAACGTTTTATCACGTGACCCAATCATAATCGTCCAAATTGTTTCAATTTGCAAAATTCTTTCCATAATTTCCATAATAACGTCATTAAATCGTGCGGTATAAAGCCTTTTAACTTCTTGATCTTCGGCAATTTGAAACAAAAAGAAATTATAATGCAATGAATAAATGTAAGTTATCTTATTGTGACCCAAACATTTGACACGATTACCTTGCTACTTAATAAAAATGGAAATAAGTCGTTTTACAAACCCGTGATAAGAGTTTTCATATTTTCGTCCATTAGCTACAGACTAACAATGTTAAATGTGGATATACAATTCCAATTTTTAAGAAATATACATTTTTACATAAATTTAAATTTGTCGAGTTCAATAACCTGATTAAAACTGTTCTATGCTAGAGGAAATAATATAAAATAAAAGAAAATTTTAAAATTTTAGAAATCCCCAATTATTTTTGTTAGTTCAGATTTTCAATGATAAAAATTGATATGCGTTATCAACTTAACAAAATAGTAAAATGTTAATTAATGTCTGGATTTTAGATATTTCTTTCAAATGTTAAAGAAATATTTGACGAAACGCTAAGTAATTTTGGGCATCTCTCTAGGGCACATTTTTTCTTGAACACACGCCTTCTAGGGAAGTTTCAACAACTTGCATATTTTTAGAATCATCAAGTTGAAAAAGAAACATATTTTTTATCAAATGTTTTATTCTGTGTCAAAAAGAGAAATAATTTGTCCTTTTCAGAAAAGATTTTTTTTTGTTAGCTATTTTCTGTATTCGTTTTTATTTTCGTACAAGTACCTTCTGTATTCGTAATAAAAACGTTTGCTGAAAAAATTCCCCATTTTTTTTTTCAGATATATATATAATAACCAGATTTCGTTAAAATAACCAGAATTTTCAATCGAATTTCTCGATTCATATTGACAATGTACAAGAAAAACAATGCACTAAAATTTGAAATAAAAGCATTGAATTTTCAATGCGGTATGGGTCTTTTTAAAGAATTTTTTTTTCATTGCCCATGCACAAAAGATAACAATCAATATCTTCCTTCCATAATTTTGTAGCCAACAATATAAGGCAATTTATATTAAAAACTTCGTAGAATGTCATGGGGGGCTTTAGAATGATTTTAATGATATGGTGAGTATTATTTCCGCTTCTCCCTGAAAGAAGTTCGAATATAATGATTTTTCTACAAAATGTCATTTTTTACCATAAGTCTTGTTCTCCTCAACGTGTTCTTAAAGATAAGTGCAATGTCCGTAAACCTAGTGTTGAATTTTTTTTTCTTTCGTAATTTGTCTTTTTAAAAAGACAAATCTTATACGAGTATTTAAGCGTAAGATGTTTATTATTATTATTATTATTTATATATTACTATAGACATGTACTTAACGTGAGTCAACGGTCAGTAATGATGCAATAAAATACAGTACGTCAAATACAGAAACTTACTATTTAAAGCCAATTGTATGAAGCGAAATTGAACAAAAGTAGATATTAACAAAAATACTAACTCTTTATTTAGTAATTTCGAAATAATTAGAAAATTATGCGATGGAAAAATGCGAAGGACAACTGAAAAATAATTTAAACGTTTTAATTTCTAACCAAATCATTAAATCGCACTTTCAGTAAAATCGTCATCTTATTTAGACACAATAAGATGCGTATAAATAGAGGAAGTGTCATAAATTACGAATATCCTTGAAGATATAATGAAATTTACATGTTCCAGGAAGTTTCCAAAAATATTCGAAAACACGTACAATTTTTCAGACAAAGTTATGAAATTAACTTATCGTTACAAGGTCTTCAATATTATGCCATCTCTTATTGTTTTAATGCAAAAGTAATCCCGACTAGTTTATGTTGGATATTTAAATGTTTTTTGAATGAAATGAATATTTGCGTCGTGAGTTTGGAATGTCTTTATATAAATATGAGAATTCAGGCATGTATGAAAAATGAACTTTAAAATTACGACGATTTTTTGTCCTTTTCCCGTTTCTAAGAAAATCCACTTGTTTTTATTCTTTACCTTCTCGATACTTAGGAATATTCAAAATCATTAGATAATAAGTATAATAATCTTCCTGAGATTTGCTAGTAGAAGTTGAAGTACTTAACCTTGGGTAAAATTAATCTTATTAAAAGTAATGACGGATTCAAATGGGAAAAAATGAGTTGCACACTTAAAAGTCGTATTTTCAAGGCTTAAAATGTGTCTTTCTTATTCAACTTTATTAAATGAAATCCTTTTCATGTGCTTATAAGCCAACATTTGAGCTTTCCTGATGAAATAATCACACGGGAAAAATTTAAGTTATGTCATTGCTTATCACTGATGATATGTCAACAGAAAATGCTGGATTAAATAGTATTTCACAACTACTTTTTTAAGGATTATTATTCACCTTTTCTTACTTTTATTTAAAATATAGTTGTAAAGCATAAATAATCATAACAATAAATTATTTAAGAAACTTTCTCTGCATAATATATATATATATCAAAAAAAAAAATTTCAATAAAATTCTTAAATAAGCTTGAACAAAATTTTCCTTGTTGAAAGAATTCGAAGTTTATTCTTTAAGCGATATCTTCCAGTTAGAGAATTATTCAATAAAAAATCGTTTGATGTTGATAGTTGATGTTTTTAAAATTACTTTTATCCAAATGATATTTAATTAAGGTATCCGAACACGCGTTCAGAGTACTTTTTGACAAAATAACATATTTAAACATATAAAGGCTTTTTTAGGATTCAATACCAATAAATACTAATATTAAATCAACAATATTTAAAATAAATTGCCGGAATTTCATAAAAATCACAATTATATGTGAAATTTTAGCAACATTTTTGTAAAACTTCAAAGCAATTAGAGAAAAAAGTAATTAACTTATATTAGTAAAAGAATTACCAAAACAATCTAGAGGCATTTATCTAGAGAATGTACTAAAATTTTAATGTTTTATTAAAATTTGAAACTTTTTGAGATGATTGAGTAAACGTTATAGGAAAAATAACGCCTTTATGAGGCCATTATTTTAATAACATGCCCTAACTCAAATAATATTCATACTATAAGAAATATTTTAGTACATTCTCTAGAAAATAGCATACATATCAGGTGCAAAAATTTTTATTGTAATATTTTTTGTGATCAGACTCGCCATGATAGATTTCGAACAATTTAAATGCCCACTTCTGGTAGATCAATGACCCACTTTCGGTTTTTCTAACTTAATAAAATTGATTGTAACTTGGCCTCTAAGATGCATAGAATCAAAACAAAGTATGTTTTGTAAAGCCAAAATATAGATGTATTAAATAAAATAGAAAACAAAAATATCGGTCTTGTCCGAATTTGGTCATTTTCAACGTGTTCGGATACCTTAAATAAAGCATTATATACATGTTGTTGCTTGAATGTAAATATATTTAAAGGAGAATAAATGTATTCTACTTCATAAGTACACTGTCAATTAGCTTCCATAATTAAATTTGCATATAAATTCACTCTAAAATTTAAATTCACTGCTATAAATTGAATTTGTAGGAATTTAATTGAGAAATTTAATCCAAAAATTATCTCTGAGATGGATTAATCCTTTTCAAAATAGAATAAAAAAACAATCAAAACACAAAAAAGAAGAAATAAGTAATATAAAAATTTTCTTGAATTAAAGAATTAAAAAAGAAAATGGCAACAGTTAAATGTCAAGCCAAGAATTAAATATTCTAATATAATTTTATTGCTCATCTCAGAAACAAAACTTTTGAGCAATCGAAACAAAAACATCTGGGCAAAAATGTTTTCCATTGTTTCCAAAAACTTGCATGGAGTAAAGCTTGAAAGTGTGTCATTTTTTCGAATTCCCTATTACAGAGGGAAAAACTTATTGCTATATGCTTTTCGTATAGTTAAAATATTATACAAACTTCAATATTACATTTTACACTTAACTTAGACATCTGTGCTTAAACCTAGATTGCCTTAAATGGATCGTTAATTTTTTACTGTTCAAATTGAAGTTTTTAATTGCATTCTCCAGATTATATATAATTTTGCAAAAAATGAAAAAAAAGTAGAATTTGGAAACTAATTAGACTGCAAACATTATTATTATTATTATTATTATTATTAATGCTGAAATCGTCAAATATATTAAAAAATTTTTTAATTCTAATGTTTTATAAGTTCTGCAAGTTTGTTTGATATCACCATGTAGTTTTTTAATAATTTTGAAAATTAATTGAAGAAACCCAATCTATTTATGAATGGTAATTATTTTAATAATCAATCACCTGAATTATTGACAAATATTGAAAACTGACAATGAATAAGTAATTATACCATTTATAAAAGAATTTCAATCAAAATTCTGCAAAATAACCGTTATACAGGAATGAAATAGAGTACTTCAATGAAACTTAACATTATGAAAAACATTTACAAAAGTCAGTATGTCAAAAAATAATACAATAAGATTCAGTACTGTTATCATAATTAAATACAGACATCTCATCAGGAAATCTTATCGTTCTCCTGAACTTTTTTATCATTTCTGAATATCTTGTCAAAAAGGTGAAGAACAATGTATTGATTTTGAAAGAAAGACAGGAAAAATGAAATGCATAAATTTGAGGATATCATATTCTATATATATTTCCTATTAATTTTAGGTTCTCGTCAACCGACTATTTTGAATTCGTGTGAACGTGCGAATTTCTATTTTTCCTCCCTTTCAAAAAAACTTGAGCCGAACAACGAATTGAGTACATCTGAAACAGAAAAGATAAGAAAGGAATCATCTGTGGAGCTTTAGGTATTTAAGAAATATTTAAAAGTGTGCCCACAGGAATCGGAGGAAAAAAATGTAGTTCTAGTAAAACTTTCATTTTTCTTATACTCTTTCTTTTGGATGTTCTGTATTTCATTCAAATCTATGATTTAGTCTAGGCTTAAGAAGGAAAATGAAAATATTTGTAAGCTTAATAATGTTCACGCATTCAAGATGGCTGACAGACCGGAGCCATAAGTCTTTTTCTGCGCAATTACTATGTTGTGACGGGGCTTAATCGCGCCTTTCATTAAAATCCTCTTGGGGAATCTTTGGGGCCAGAATGGCATTTTATTCCAACCAACTCAAGAAGAAAACGCAATATGCAGATTAGGAATGATTATATATATTGGAGCTTTAGCATTCTCGAAAAAGACTAGAAAGGTCTTAGAGAGGCTGAGGGGAGTTTTAGAAGTCTTAGGAAGTATTAGAAGAGTCATATAGAAGTGGGTTCGGAGCCAGAAGGTTGCCCAGTTGCCGTATCAAGTTGGATCACAGTATTATATAAAAGATATAAATATATTGGTAGCTATTCGCGCAGTGGAATATTGATAAGCGATATAATATTAAACTTTAATGATAGAGCGGACTCTAGTTAGTTAAGGAATCGGCTATAGATATAGATTCGGTGGTTAATTTATCACAGATAGTGAGTAGGATTTAATGCACTATTTGCTAAGAATTGTAATTTATGTCATATCCCTTCTGATCATTATCCTCTAAGACTTGTGTTGCATTGCTTAATATAAATTGAGATAAATAAACTAAATTTATTATGGAAGGTTGAGTGGTCAATCTTTTATCCCTACAGACTTAGGTCGCGTGGATGAGGAACAGATGATACCTCCAGCCCGGGGGATAAAAAAACTGATTTTTTTGTAAAACTTATATATTATGTTTCGAACGCATGAAAAATTTTTTTAAGCTGTAGACACACGAATAAAACTTATTGATAAAATTTTGATTAAATTCATAAGCGTTCTCTATTCTTTTTAAAGTAACTCATACATTAAAAGAATGCTGTTAAAATAAACAAATCAAGAAAATATCTTCCATGTGCTTTAAATAATGTATTTTCCATTTGTTATTTTCTCGTTATTTCTATAAAATGAAAAAGAAAGTTATTTTATGTTTTGATTGAATTTTTTTCTAACTTTTTCTAATTTAAACATTTTCAGCAAGTAGAACATCCTCGTTTATGAAATGACTATTTTCTTAAATTAGCATCAAGAACTAAAACCTTGACTTTTCAACCGTTTTTTAGGGAATAAACAAAAAAGTATTAGAACTTTTGTAAAAAAAAATTTATAAATGATTAAAAACAAACTATTATTTTATAGAATAAGTATAGGAAAACACATTCGTTGACAGGATTCAATAAAAAAAAAGTATAATAATACATACAGGCACAAACTTTTCTCCTATTCGAAATGTAAGCTGTTTTCAAAGAATTAATCGTCAAATGTCTGTCATAGATAAAAATTTTAGATCTCACATTAATTCTTATTGAAAAGACTTTGAAACACAAGGAGTTATGACAAGAAAACGTTTAGAATTACGACTCGGAGATGCAATATATCACCTCTTCCTTCTGTTTTAGAAGCTATTTTTGTTTTTCCTCAAACAAACTCAGTGAACCATAAACCGTAGATTTGTGAAGTGAATCTTGTCTGTTTTCAGTTCAATTACCTCACCCTCTGTTCTTACTTTTATTTATATTTTTTAGTGTTAAAACGCAAGTTTCCTTTTCGGTTCTGGTCGTGCAGTTAAAAAAAAACTTTTTTTAAAAAACAGGTTAATTTTGTTGTTTGTGGTTAACGTATAAAATTTGTGCAGTTCTTTCTCTACGATATTACTCAAAATAATGTCAAAAATTGAAGTTATCAAATTGTTATCGAAATTATACAACTGGATAATACTTGAAATTTGTAATAATACACAAGTGACAACGTTTAAAGGCAATTCAATACTTGAAAATAAGAATAAAATAAAAATATATCAGAAATGGAAATTCTTATCGTGTGTACTCTTCTAAATCATAAGGAAAGGAAAATTTAATTTTTATCTACTTTTTTCATTACATTTTATTACAACATTGTATTACACTTTTATAGTACGGTTGCATTGAGATATGGCTATCTTATTTTTTTGATTGAATTTTTAATTTGCTTAATAATAATTCCACTCTCAAACGAAGAAATTTTTTTTTTTAATTTTTCGAGATAGAAGCTTTAGTTTATAAAAAAATTAGTTCGAAAATAAATATTACTTGTGCAAATCAATATAACAACATATATAATGTATTGCTGGAAGGGGAATTTAAGTTTACTTATTTATTTTTAACAGCTTTTATATATATGAAAATAATCAGGAAATAAACAATACAGTACTTGAGGAAATCTATATGGGAAAAATAAAATGAACTTTTATTCAAATTCTATGAGACAAAGACACAAAAGAGTTTCAAAAATTAATTTATTACGGATGCAGTTTACTAGAGAAAGTGACTTGATTTTTAATTAACATTGCATTCAGTACACATACTACCTTTATTGGCAACGGACCTCGTAACTTTGAACCTCCGTCAAATGACAAGAACGACACTGAGCTGTCACTCCACTCTCCAAGCTTTCATGCCAGCATGAGGACTTTGAGCCACGATAGATTTAGCAGGCATCAACACGTGTACACGCCGGGTTTTCGATAGCATCAGGTCTCAAACCCATGATTCAACGAATCCGGGCTGCGAGTTCGTGACAATGACCACTCAGCTACCTTAGCCACGTATTTTACACCAAAAATAATGAATAAATATCTTACTTCGGTACCAACCAGGGGCGTAGCTATCATCGTATCAGCCGTATCAATGATACGGGGCCCCCAAGCTATAGGGGCCCCAACATGTGTAAATACAGTCCATTAACAAGGTCTCCATATCTAAAAAAAAAACCTCGAAAGAATTTTGATTCAGGGTCCCCTCAGAGCTAGCTACGCCAGTGTTACCCCAACGATGTTTTTATAGCGTACTAAGATTCTGTAGACATTTCAGAATACGTTGTATAGTTCCAAAGATTTGCTGAAATTTAAATTTCCTTAAAAAAACTCAAAAATAATCTTGAAAATTCTCACCCTGAAAATGGCGGGAAAATTTTACTCTACTTTAACTCGCTTCGAAGGTTAAATTATTTTTAAGAACGGTAAAGATAAATATATCAATTCACGCTTACGACTACAATTTAAATTCCCTGTCATAGAAAAGATATAATGTGCAGGTGCATTTTAGGTATTGCGAGATCCAGTAATTAACAAAACACAAATATAGTAAATATTATACCACTGTGCAATAAAATAAAAAAATATTTTAATTTTTGTATTTTTTTTTATTTTAGTTTCATGTATTTTCCTGGCTGTTTCAAAAGTTCTATTATAACTGTGCTTCTTTGTAAAATTAAAAAAATTGTCCCTCTAAATCTAAGAGCATTGACTTATTTCATAACACAGAAAAAAAACGGAAAAATGGAGCATTAAATTTTATTCTACGATACGCGCTTTGGAATAAAATGTTCCAATAAAAGTAGAGAGAAAAAATCGTTTTCCGAAGAAATATGATGATTCAGACAATTCAAATATATTTTTTTTGCGAATTTATTTTCAATAAAAATACGCCATTCTTAGTAACAGTAATTGTGATTCGCAGAAAAACCGCAAAGGTTGCTATGCAGTAACGTGAGTTTATACAGGTGAGAAAAAAAATTTCGCATTGCTCTCAGGTTCGGAATGTGAAAGAAAAATAAACGTATTTTTGAATGATACCTTTAAATTCTGAATGTTACGTTCTTTACTTAGCGACATTTTTCAGTTATTTTTCCTCACATTTTTCTCAATGAATATAAAAATGTATCCCTCTAAATAGATACAGAAATGTTTGATGAATATTTTTTGTCCTGATTTTCACAAATTTAAAAACATTTTGCGTGTTTACTCAAGATTTTATAAAAAGAAAAATTGTTTATAAATGTTTACAACCGGTTATTTTAAAAAAATCGTTTTGCCAAATAATCCTATTCGAAAAAACTATGTCCGCTATTTTTAATTAATTGAATAAATACAATTTACTTTTGAATAAAGGATTAAAAATATATTTTACTACTCTTTTCATAGAAATAGAAATATCTTTTTTTTCGCAAAAGAGTATTATAAATCGTAAATGAGTATCATAACAGTAGAAGTATACTAATATTTTACTGATTTTTTTTTTCAGATTTATAAATTTTTAATGATTTTGAAATTATTGGTGGTAATAATTACTAATGTAATTCATAATTATATAGCCTAGCTGTTCCCAAGTATCTTTTTTGTTCTTTTAAATTAAAATGAGTGCAGTTCAACACCGACAGTCTGCTCTGTTACCCTAGCGCAGCTCGAATTCTTTGGAATCAAACTGTATCTGTAAGAGAATTTAATACATTTCAAACAAAGCTCCAATCAATAAAAAGAAAGCATAAATGCACAATTTGGTTCAGTCGGATTCTATTTTGTTTAAATCAAGAAAAATTTTAATTAAAAAAAAAAAGAAACTCAGAATTTCTTAATACTTTCTTCTAGTAAATGAATTATAACCGAAAGTAATCGGTGCAAATCGATACTTAGTTTATGAAAAGGAAGTCTACCCTCAATAATTAAATAGCAAATGATCCACACGCGCGATCCAAGAAAATTCTCAAATTATTTTTTTTTCCTTTCACACCTGGCAATCACATGAGTCATCTTTCGCTTGTGTCTCGAACGAGTAATTAATTGCAAATAGAAATTTCTATGGGAAGAGTTACAGCAATAAAAACTGAAGTGGTATGTAAGCGTAGCGACACACACACATGAATAGCACGAGATTTTAACATTGGTTCCAAAACTTAATTTTTTATTTAATACATATTTATTTAACTTTTGAGTGGAGAACTTGCATTAGCTAATTTTAAAGTAAATTATCCAGTTAATTTGATTTTAAAGCTATTGTATCACGGATTTCAGAAGGAGATGGATAAATAAATGATTCTGTATTTATTCAAATAATTTAACAATCAAATAATCCGGATTTTGACTATTTTAAACATAAAGGAGGATTAATTTAATCGAAGAGCTTTTATTTTCTCTGCCATTTTGATAAATTTGACGAGTCTATCAATAAAGCTGATACTGTTTAATAAATGTTTGGTCAATTGTTCTTAATTACATTCATTTTTATTTAGAGATAAATACTATGGTACATGGATGGTTAAGAGTTTTAGTGAACTGAATTCTTAATATTGTAAAAAAGCGACTGTGTGTGTGTGTGTGTTTCTCACATTTCGATCTGGTTTAAATGCTTTAAAAATTTTAGTAGTTGATTAAAAAAGTATTGCACCTGACGTAATTTTAATACATCACAAAAATATTAATTTATATTTATTACTATGATTTTAGCAATGAATTACATCTCAGTAATTTTAATTTATATCAATACATTGTGATAGCAAAATATGTGCCATTTGTTGCTATTTGTAAACCTTTCAAATGTTAAAATTCATTCGATAATCATTTGATGAAACAATTTTAAAGTGTCGCTTCACGATTTTGATTTTTGAAAATAAAATATATAATTCAGAAACAAATATATTCTACATATAGGTATAGAGTTTCGCAGAATTCACAAGTATCGCTGATCAAAATAACTAGATATCGATAAAAAAATTACTATTTCATTGTTCCTTAATTGATTAATGAAGTAAAATTAAGGAAAACTCAACGGATAATAAATAAATTATTTGAAACTTTAAATATCATCCTTCAATGCATATCGATAAAAAAAATATCACAAGACGCATTGATAATTAACAGCTTGCTCTTTTAATTATTGACGTGGATAATAAATTAATTCACGAGTCAAAAAAGATAGATTATTAAACGTCCATTGTTGTGAGATTGAACGACAGCAAACAAATTAAAGCTTATTACGTAAATTAAAAAACGCATTACATAAAATATTGTTGTAGTAGTGTTACTTAATGTAGCATTGTAGTATACATATTGTAAGAGTAGTGTTGTAATAGTGTAGTAGAGTAATGTTGTAATATTGTAGTAGTAAAATGTTGTAATATTATAGTAGTCGTGCAATAGTATTGTAATAGTAGTGCTGTAGTATTAATATTACATATTGTAATATTGTAGTATACATATTGTAAGAGTAGTATTGTAATGTCACTGTAGGACGCACTTACAATCGATATTGAAAAAATCTTCATATCACTTGTAAGTAATAAAATATTAAATCTAATCCAACAAGTGGCAATGAAGAATAGAGTAGAAGTATTGATAATTAACTCTGCCAATCGACATCGAACACACTCATTGGTCACGTTACGAAGATCAATTCAATAATAAACATAATACTGCGAAACAAAGCCCAACATATAACTTCAGAAAAAAAGACCAAAAAAAATAAAAGGACAATCTTCCCATTAATACTTCGGTACGTGCAGGGATTATGAAACGTAAGGATTTTAACCAAACCTAAGCTTCTTAAGATAAGATCTCAGATGATCAACCTTTCTTTCACGGACATTTAATGAAGAGCCATCCTTATCATCAGCCTATTCTTCGTTAGGATGTTCAACCTTGTAGGCTACTATTCAGAAATTTCATTAGTAGACGGAAAACTAGTGACAATAAATTTGAACGAAATATACGCTTTTCACTAATGTTGTAATAATGGTTTCCCAAATGAGCTTCCAGCATATTCCGGTGTTTCCCCTTTAGAATGTAAAAATCTGGTCTTTCCTGGAGTAATATCCGGCGTTAATTGGTAACGCCGCTTACTAAAAAGTCCATACGCGTCATTTAGCTCGTTGATTAATGCCATTATTATCAGCGGCCACTCTGGAAGGGGGAACAGGAAAAGGGGAACATCCAGAAAATGAAACGGAAATCCCATATTTACTGGCGAAAACGTGGGAGGTGTAAAGGGGACGCCTCTCTCGACCTTCTATAGAGCGTACAAGCTAACCCCCTACCTCCCCATTACTTCCTGACAATGTCGCAGGGAAAGTGAAACAAATATAGACATGAAGGACTTTGGAAAGCAGTAATTCAGAAGCTTTCTCCATAGAACAGATGAATAAATATTTGTCGTATGTGGAAGTACTGATTAAATTTGTTTGATAGCAAAACTAGAGATACATGTTTGCAACAATATTGAGATATGTCAGAACTAAAAATTGATCATATAATTTTAGCTAAAGAAAGTACAGTATGAGAGCTCCAGAAAATCTGTGTGTGTCAGGATTATAAAAATACATATTTAAAAGAACAACTGCAATAAAATATGCGAAAGTTACTATTTGAATACATAAAATGAAGCGGGAGGAAATTTTAAAAAATGGCAATTATTTAAGAATCTGCACATGATCTATATATGCATTATTTAAATAAAGCAGCCAGTTTGTTTATTATTTAATAAATTTAACTTACTAATAATAAATTATTTGTCGATATGATCATACAATGCATTAAAAGAATTCAACGCTGAGAACAGTTACAAATACTTGTTCGAAAATGTTCGAAACGCAGAAATTTCTAGGTCATGTTTCAGTATTTTTAAGAATAACCGATTCTAACTTATTTGCCATTTTCTTATAGAATAACATTGCTTCCTGGTTTTCTTCCTAAAATCGTAAATATTCCAAGCTATATACATTTGATTCTTCGTCACGCTCTATTGTAAAGAATAGAAAACAATTGTCTTAGGCTCGGTTATTTTTAACGTTCTTTTTTACCAAAAGCTGCAGGGAAAGTTACATTTGATAAGGATTTTAAGAGCACTCCATACACATAGATATAAAATTTACTATGCAATATCCAAATAACATTTAAATAAAAGTTTATTTATAACATGCAATATTTAAAGTGCTTTTTTTAAAATAAATTATATTTATTAGTACATTCTTCTAAAATAAAACACTTTTTGCAACCATTCTTTTCAGTTTTTTGTGCAATACTTAAGCCGAATAGTTATTCTATTTAATTTAATTTTCTGAAATAATAGATTCGTTAAGACTAATAATGCTCGTCGCGATTGTTATTCTAAGATATATATTTCATTCTAAATATTCAAAACATTCTTCTTAAGTTACAGTCTTTTAAATTTTCTGAGATCCATATTTTATTTCTTTTTTTATATAAAACGCAGCACATTTCCTCAAATAAATTACTCATTGTCTATTTACTATTACAATTAAATGCATCTCATGGGAATTGAATATAGAGCGGAATTCTTTTAACTGTTTTCGTTCAAGAATAAAATTCACATCTTCTAATATTATATCAACAATTTTGTAGAAGTAATATGATTCGAATTCTTGATGTTCAATTATTCGAAAAACACGAGGGATATTATTGTTTTTTGTTGCTGTTGTGAATGAAATTAAAAGATCTACCAGTTTGCTCACAAACTTTTCCGTGAAAATAGTTATATACATTTATTACTGCCACATAAATATAATAAATAAAATATATTTTAAAAGGAAAAAAAGAATGAACGAAATAATTAAGCAAGTATAACTTGAGTTTATTTTTTTTTTAAATTTCATTTCGCTTATTTCACAGCTTAAGCTTGAGTTGCATTTATTCCAGGCAACAATTTATTCATGAAAAATGAAACAAAAAGTGTTCGCTCTCTCTCCCTGAAATTAGATATTTAATTGCAAATGGTAACAAATCCAAAAGGAGTTTTGTTTTTCATAAATTGATTGCAAACGTATACAATGCGCTTAGGCTTGTAGATTGAAGAATACAATGTGTTTTTCTGCTGTTATTGCTTTGGTCGAAAAGAATACAGTCAGAATTATAACTTAAAAAAAATAATTGCATGCATAAATGGTAAAAGCAGATAAAATGTTAAATTTTCTTCAAAAATATACAATAAATTCAATTCTAAACTTCTTTTCTAATTGATAGCATTAATTTTTTTTAGAAAATTTGATTTATATAAATTTCATTTTAAGTCTTCTCATTATTTTTTTTTAAAAAAATCGCTTCCAAAAGAGAGAAAATTGAAAATCTTTTTCAGACAGAAATAACGGAACATCTCCAAAATGCAGCTCGTAATTAAAATAGGTAATTTTTCTTTTTAAAAAGTTAAATTGAAAATCAGTTTGCCATGAAATTATAAAACATGAAATGAAGAACATATTTTACACAGTATAAACAGTTTTACTCAAACAGAAATGAATATCATAATTAAATACATTGATTACTTTACACTTTCACCACAGTGAAATCATATGATACAAATGGGGTATTTTTATATCAGAAAATCTGTTGCCTGTATAAAGCCTATATTATGCAAAGGCTTTCTTAAGGTATCCGACTACGTTCGGAACCGTGATTTTAAAAAAGCGCATGAATGGATAATTTTTATGATATTTAGTGTCAATTAGATTAAAATACATGAATAAAATTGTTTTAAGGACATTATAACAAAAAAAACCCTTATTTAAATACAATATTTTGACAAAAAACTTAGAATAACCTTTTTTCAAAATGTTCTTCTTTTATAAAAAATGCTTCTATAACAATAAAATATTTTGCTTATATAAAGTAAAGACTTCTCCAGAAAGTCTGAACTAGGATTTTTGAAAAATTCCCATTATTTTCAGAGTTACCACCAATTAAAATAATTATCGGTTTTTTTCTTTAAATTTCTTTCCTCTGTTGTCTTAAAACATGGATAAACCCACTTCAAAGTTATATATTTCAAAAATTCTAGTTGAGCCTCTGTAGAGAGGTCTGAGCTATATACAGGCAAAATATTATTTTATTAGAAGCATTTTTCACGAAAAGAGGATATTTTGAAAATGGGTCATTCTATGTTAATTTTTTGTCAAAATATTGTACTTAAATTATTTTTCATTATAATAATATTCTTAAAACAATTTTATATACGTTTTCTAATCTAAGTGACACTAAATATGATAAATATTATCCATTTATACGCTTTTGCAAAATTACGGTTCCGAACGTAGTCGGATACCTTAAATTACAGATTTTTAGACAAACCAATTAAAAATTTTTACTTACCTATGGATATTTTCAGATTAATCCTGTTTTGTTTTTTTTCACTCCGAGTCGCGATGCCGGTTCCGACTTCACACACACAAACCACCTGTCTTTTGTGTTCCGTTTTTTTCTCTTTCCCCTCACAAAAACCTGAGGCACTAATATTCACAAACCGCGTCGGCCTTGTACTCGTTTTCACACAGCGTGCAGGTAAAAAAAAATGTAAACGAATTCCAAATCGAACAGAAATCTTCTTCAGAGCACAGTTCCAAAAGCAACTGGTGACAAAATCGTTCCACGAGTCTTTGCAAACACGTGTTGCCGAGACATCGAAAAGCGATCTCAGTCTGTCCGACAGTTACATTATATTTGAACGAGCGACAGGTGGTTTTTCTGCGGGGACAGACGTATTCTGCGTGTTTGAACAGTGACTAGGAAGGGTAGGTTGGGAGTCGATAGAGTAGAGTCACCTTTTCGAATGGCAAGGTAAAAGAACCTCGAGCGAATCGTTCTCCCCCTGTTCGAATTCGTTGCACTGCTCGGAGAGAAAGAAGCTGCACAGGATATGGAGCGAGAACTGGTTTTTCGAGTCAGTTGGGATCCTCAACCGAGGGAGGCGGATATCATCATCATCGGTCAGATTCTATCATGTGACCGACTTGGCAGGTAGATTAGTGTTAACTAGCTGGGGGAGATGAGGGGTACCCCTTCCCTTCTACATTTTTTTCTGCTACAAAAGAGGAGTTGTTTTTTGATGGCCCCCTCTGGAAGAAAACACCATTATGTAGTTGGGATGAGTCATGATGCAAAACTAGAAAAAGAATGAGCGTGGTTTGAAAAACTCACTAATTTTTAATAAAATAGATTGAACTCTTTTTGTACATCTTTTTTCAGTTCCTACTATTAGTTCACAACTCTCCCTATATATTTGTTTATATATACACACACACACACACACACACACACACACACACACACACATATATATATATATATATATATATATATATATATATATATATATCTTGTTCAAATTTTCAATCGTTAGCAAAAATACTTTTTTTTATTCATTCATTCTAGTTCAAATACATTTTTTTCAAACTTGTAGTGGATGACACTTGTTGTCAGTAGCGCACACAAGAATCTTTCAAAGGGGGGTCCGGGGTCGAAAGTCCACCGTTCTTGTATCATGCTCCTTTTGATTTTGTCGATTTTCGGGAACAAAAAACAGCAAAAAACTAATTATTGAATAAATAATTAACATTAATTAATAAAATTAATCTCTCATTAATAACAATTATTTAATTAAATTTTACGTACTATATACTTAGAATTATAATCAGTCGGGGAAAAAAATAAGGGCTTTGGGAAGGGTCCGGACCCCCTAGAACACCCCCCTTGTGTGCGCCACTGCTTGTTGTTAATACAGTTTTTACAAATATTAATTCATTTTTTGAATTTAATTAATGAATAAACAGTACTTAACAAAAAATAGTAGTCCAACACCATAAATAAAAAGGAAAATCGCTCGTTGTGTCCCTGTAGCGCAATAGATAGCGCGTTGGACTTCTAATCTAAAGGTGGTGAGTTCGAATCTACCTGGGATGACCTAATTTCTAAGAATGTGATTTATGAATGAATAAAGAGTAAGAAACACACAAAAATAATTGACAAACACCATGTATAGCAAGGCAAATCGCTTTCTATTTTGCTTCTTAATATTGTGATTCTGTCATATGTATATACATATTTATATTAATTGTAATTATTTGATAAAAAGTAACTAAAATAAAAAAAAAATTTGTTGACCTAAGAATTGACAAAAAAGAATTTTCTTATCTTACTTAATCTTTTACAAAACTGGTTTTTTATTTCTTTATTTAAAAGTTTCTGATTCAAAAAAATTTATTGGTCAGGCAAGGCGGATAGAGAACTTATGCTCTTCTAACTCTCCCTCTCCTATGTAATTTATGTAAAATTATCTATAATATTTATAAAGTATAATACATAAATATACAGGTTGGCCATAATTAAACTGCAAGTGTTCAAGGTGCGCTGGAGAGAAAACTACAGGGAATATTCCAGTGAAATTTGGCAGCTACACGTTTCAGAACATGTGCAAATAAAATATTTAAAAAAAAAATCGTCATTTTCACCCGATAGATGGTGCTGTGCTGTGTTTTAATGCTTATTGACGGCATATATACAAATTTTAAGCCCATTGAATAATATAAAAACAAGACAACATTGAGTAATTGTCAATCATCACTCTGAATAAGAAGGAACGTGCATTGTTAGTGAAGATATTCTATCAGAATGGTAACAATAATTCAACAATTATGGGGAAAGACTTGTGATTTTCTTGTGGGCCCATATTTCTTTGAGACCCTAACTCCAAGTGGTCCTAAACACTGTAGAGGGCTGTGGTAGCCCAGTGGTCAAGGTATCGGATCACGACAGGCATGTCATGAGTTCGAGCCCAGTACCACTAAAGACCCGTCGTGTTGGGCAGCGACGCACGTTAAATTTGGCGAGAGCTGAAACGCCCTCCCGTTGGTGTGGTGTGGTAGTTAGGAGAGGGGATGCCAGCTGAGGTGTCATCCACGTCACTTGACCCTAGTTCAAAAGGACGTGGTCCGTCGCCAAAAGCCCTCGTGTAGCTGAACAGTGCAACATTAATCACTCACTCACTCACCCAAACACTGTAATGTTACAGGAATTAGCTACGATGCGATGTTGAGAGAACAATTGATTCCAGCATTGCAAGAGAGACATTGTTTAGAAACCACGATATTTATGCAGGACGGAGCAACCCTCACATCGCTAAACCCGTTAAAAAATTGCTACATGATACCGTTGGAGCGGACCGAGCCATAAGCCGAGGTTTCAAAAACGCTTGACCCCCCTTCCGCGTTCACCAGACCTTGATCCTTGCGATTTTTATCTGTGGGGACATCTGAAAGATATGGTTTATAGAGAACGATATACTTTTGTTACTGAATTCATATCTAGCATAATGAGACACGTGAGCACATCATGTGATCATTTTATTGAATAAATAATGGTTTAATTGTTTTCCAAAGCGTCTTTATAGATTGTTTACTTTGTGATCTTAATTTACGTTAATTTTTGATTACCTGATACTATAAAAATTTAATTACTGAAGCGAATTGTATGGAATTTTGATAAGCTTTAAGAGATGCTTTATATTGTTTATATGCCTCTTGGAATGTCATTATGCTCTGTCTATCGGTTTTAGAAGTTATATAGGCCACTGGTGAGCCTTAAAATGTGGTACAGCACCATCTATCCTGTGAAAATGGCGATTTTTTCCCCTTGCATATTTGACTTACGCATGTTCTGAAACGTGTGGATACCAAATTTCACTGGAATATTCTCGGTAGTTTTCTCTTCAGCACCCTGTGACATAGTCTATTGTCGTGAATTCCCATCTTTCGATAAATGTTATGGTTTTACCAGCTGGTCAAGGACAAGTGCCTCACCCATCGATTGTCCCTGAATTTTTTACAATCAACCAGCTGTGGAATGACCGGTGCACGTGGCCATGGGGCCATTGTTTATTGTCTGAACTCAGGGAGTGGAGTTAGCAGACGGGTCGGCATAATAGACTTAAGAGTTCGGCGCCCCATTGACAATAGGCGAAGCCTATCTTAAAAAATAACCATGTTGTCTTTTTCTAGTGTTGTATGAAGGGGATACTAGAAACAGGTGGCGTGATGGGCCAGTGTGTCCAGATGTGGACCAGGAACTATGGCGCCTTGGACCAGACAGCTCGGGTGTGTTTTGGCGTGTTATGCGCCAATAGGAAGAAGGAGGAGGTCAAGAGAGACTTTGGTCCTGCGAATAAGAAGGAGCGAGGGGCGTGTTGTGAACACACCCCTGGTGTTTAAAAAGGGTTGTTTTTGAAGACACGAGGACAAAGACCGAAAAAAAAACCCGGAGAGAAAAAAATAAGAGAAAAGTCCGAGGAAGAGCAGAAAGAAAGGACAAGAGACCCCGAGAGAGAGAGCGCGAAACCCGCCTTGAATGGAGAAAAAGGGCTGAGTCCGAAATTGGAGTGAAAAAGACGAAGAACGCCGGTGGCGTTGAGCATGAGTATATGAACTGATTACACCGGCTTGGCAAAATTATTTCAAACAGAATTGTTTAACAAATAAACAATATTTTTTTATTTCTATATTAAGCTGTAAAGATTTTTTTATTGATGGATAGCTACTCACGACGTTACAGCTAATATAAATATATGAAATTGGTGGGATCCGGCATTTAAGTAAACAGATGCCCGAATCCTTTATTTTAATTGAAGAAAAAAATGCCAGCCGTGTGCGATTGTGATGAAGCGAGTTTAATGACCCCTAATTCCTGGATTTCCCAGCTGTGAGAAGTGCTGAATGCAAGTGTTTCCCGTTCCTGCTTGTGAAGAGTGCCCGCGAAGTGCCTGCCTTCCGTTTTTTCCCGGAGAAGGATAAGGAAGAGGTTTCCAGTGTTTCCACCTGCAATGTTAAGGTCAGTCTTTTCTTTGAGTATCGTATCGGGGCAGCAATACATTATTTCTAGTTAATGTAAAATTTTGTAAGGAAAATAATGCTAGATAAAGTTAAAAGTATAGACTGAGAGACTACAGAAATTATTAAGTTTGTTTGCAGTGTATTGATTTGCTATGTTTGTATGTGTGTTTGTTTATTGAGTTAGGTCGTAGTATACAGTAGTATACAGTACAGTCCCGATAATCCGAACAATATCGGACCGACCCCTGTTCGGATTACGTGATTGTTCGATTAGCCGGAGTAACAGCGAAATCACAATTTGAACCGGGAGTACGGGTCTATTGTGTCTATGTATTTTGTAATGTGAGCGTACGCGCCCGCTTTTTTGCCGCGTGGACTGTACTCCCACTCCTCGACGCGTGTGTCCTCCCTCCACCACTCCTAACTTAGTGTGTCAGTGTGACTGCGTGTGCCCGTACTGTTGGCCGTCAGTCGTCCCGTGCTTGTTCTATACTCGTCCGCTTTTGTCTCTGTGTTAATAACAGTGTTACAGTGTGATATTCTACAGTGAAAACAGTTTGTTGTGTGTGTTTTGGACATTTATCTGTGATACAGTGTTCCTAAACAGATTGTTATGGCGAGTAAGAATAAACACTCAACACTTACTCTTAAAGACAAACTAGAGGTTCTAAAGCGTTTAGATAAAGGTGAAGGTGCGACAAAATTGGCTACAGAGTTTAATGTTGGCAAAGCTACAATTTGTAATTGGAGAAAAACTTGTACCATAACTTTATGTACAGTGCGTGAATATTAAATAAAGAACTGTTTTGAATTAAGGTTTACACTGTTTTATATTGAAATATTCACCGATTTTCGTCCTTAAAATTATAAAAATTTTTCCGCGGAGCCGTTCGGATTAGCCGTGTTCGGATTAG